>PVLD010033574.1:0-13527 GCA_004027595.1 Dinomys branickii
ACTCATAAGTGAAATAAATCAGCGATACATGTGCAGGCAACGTATTGTATCACTGGTGTAAGAACCCGAGGGTGGGAATATAAACTAAGAGACATGAAGGAAATCTGTTCAAAAACAAAGAACAGATGGGATGAAGGAAAGGAGAAAAGAAAAAGACAAAAATGTATGTATGTATATATGAATATACATATATGCAGGATGGCTAACATGGTTGCACTATTGTATTATATCACTTAATGCTAAGCAATAATCGATGACGGGATATTTGATTAATCTTGTATGTCTGTATGTGTTATCCTGAACACACATTTCGAGGATATCAATATGTAAAGCAGCAACTAGTTGTGTTTTTTTGTTGTTGATGTTGTTGCTGTTGTTGTTGTTTGCCTGTTTTGTTTCTTGTCTTTGGATTTTTTGTTTTTGTGTTTTTTCTGTTGTTGAGAGGATTAATTGTCTGACTAAATTTGCATGTGTGTATATGGGTTCATACATTTACAATTTGAAGATATCAATGGATAAAACAACAACCACTGTTGAGACCATATCACCTTGTCTATAGATTAGTTGTGATTGTACTATTTTGTATGATAATTGGTGTCTGTTTGTCAATATGTTTTGTACTTTTTTGTTTTTAAAATAAAATTTAAAAAAAGAGTTTAAATTTGAAAATATTATTAAGGTAAAGCACACATTGTCATGAACCCGCCTCATCTTACTCCCCCTTGATTTGAAGACCCTTATCTCCCTGTTCTTGCCACTTCTAAGGTATTTCTGGAACTCTGTTCTGTGTTTTTAGTCGACTTGTTGTAGTTAACTTGATTTTCTTTTTTTTTTTTTTTCCGGGACCGGGGATTGAACTCAGGGCCTTGGTGCTTAGCGGCAAGCACTTAGCCCACTGAGCTGTACCTCCAGCCCTAACTTGATTTTCTTAATCAGTGTAAAACATTTTCCTTAGTGGTTATTTTGACTTTAGGGAAGAGCCAAAAGCCACACTGTGTCTGATCTGGCAAATAAGGGGGATAAAAATACATCATAATGTTTTGATGAGTCTGCCTTGTTTTGGATGATGCTAGGCATCAGGATGCACTGTGTTCTTAACCACCCCTCACAAAGATACTCATGAAAGAGGACTTTGAGAACTGCTTCAGAATGTGGCAAGAAGAATGGGGTAACTACGTTCAAAGCAAGGCAGAATATTTTGACAGTTACAAATGGCAATCTGTAATCATTTTTATTTCAGCATTCACTGTATATTTTGATCACCGCCTGTATAGTTATTTCTAATACATTTGTTTTCAAACTTTTATACTAGAATCAAAAATGACTTTTCCCACCACCATTACAGTATTCTATTATTCTGAGTCTGACTATATCTTACTTAACATTCTCTTTCATATTTTCATAGGTTTTCATGTTCGTTAGCACACTGTGTTTCAACTTGAACTTACTTTAGTGTTTCTCATTAGGCAGGTCTAGTGGTAATACATTTTCTCAGCTTTGAGTTGTCTAAGAAAGTCTTTATATGAATCGACTGAAAAGTACAATAAATGTTTATATTTTTAAAATCATTACAGTAAAAGATACATTGCCATTTATCGCCCTCAAATTTTTCCTCCTTGCTTTCAATGTATTTATCCCATTATTCTTGCTACTTTCTGAAGCATTTCTGGAAATCCTCTTTCATGAATGCCTTTAGTTGTAATGTCATGGTTACTTCAGTGTCCTGAACTGTTCAAATCATTTTCTCCTTATGGTCCTTTTGACTTTGAGGAACAGCCACAACTCACATGGTGGCAGGTCCAGGAACTAGGTGGATGAGGACACCTGTAATATTTTTATGAGCTTATCTTTCTGTTGGATGGCATTGGATAGCAGCATTCACCCAAATTTTTGACCATGGCTATTAAAGACACTCAGGAAAGAGGATTTTCAAAACTGCATCAGAAAGTGTCAAAAATAATGAAACGTGTGTCCTTGAAGAAGGGAGGTGTAGGATTTTGAAAGTGATTAAGGGAACTATGCATCTAATGATTTTCTTTTAATTTAAACATTTCCCATATATTTTGATCACATTCCATATAACTTTCCCTTCTGAAGGACAACTTCTCTACACAGAGAGCATTCCTGCTTGCTAATTTTGTTTCGTTTGTTGTTTTCCTTCGGTACTTTAAATAGATCATTTCACTTGTTCCCATCTCCAATGCTTCCACTTAGAAATCTGTGAATAGTATTACTCATTTTCCTTGTGTGATAAGCCAATATTTTCTTGCTGTTTTCAAAATTCTTTCTTTGCCTTCGCCTTTTAAGAAGTTGATCATAATGTGTCTCAGTGAAGATCTCTTTACTTTGGTGAGCTATAGATTTTAATGTTCACTTTCCTGTCTACATTTAGGGAGTTTTATGTGACTCTTTGTCTAAATAAACTTTCTATCTCTCTCTTTTTACATTCCCTCTAGAACTCCGATAATACATAAAATCAATTGATCATGTCCTATTATTCCTATAAGTTTTCTTTGCTTACTGCTTTTTGTCTGTTTGTTGTGCCGTTGTTCCTCTTACTGTGCAATTTCATATGGACTCTGTTTGAACTCACCAATTATTTCTTAGACTTGATCAAGTGTTCAGTGGTAGTTTTCTCTGATTTCTTTTAGTTTAATAATTGTGTTTTTCAGCTCCAGAATGTGTTTGGTTCTTTTTGTTATATTTTCCCTTTGTTGTAGTTCTAGCTATTTTTTTTTCTGTAGTGTTTTCCTGATTTTGTTTAATTTTGTCCCTGTGTTCTCTTGTACTTCACTGAGCTTTTGTAAGGTAATAAGTTTGAATCTTTGTCAAGTAGTTTGCAACTATTCAGTTTTTTAGTGTTGTGGCTGGTGATCCTTTTTGATGTTTTTTCCATAGCGTTTGTGACCTTTGAATTTACACCTATATATTTGCAGATGGTGTCACCAATTCCAGCCTTTACATACTAGCTTTGATGGGAAAAGCCCTTCACCAGTCAGCCCATCCAGAGATTCTGAGCAGTCCATGGGAAGTTTTGTTGGAATTCTTGGGAAGGCTAGATAATGCCGAGATCTACAAAGTCATGTCTGTAGCCTGGGTCTGTGTGGCTGATCCTGTTTCTTGGGAAAGACCCGGATCTCAATCCCCAGGACAAGCCTGGTGCCCAGGACTATGTAGGTGTGTCTGGATTCTGGGTCTACCATGGGCAAACCTGGTGTCTGGTGCTGACTGGGACCTTCAGCAAAGTGAGGCCAGCCTTGGTCTTGGGTGTACAAAGATAGGTGTTATGACTGTGGTCAGTCTCTGACTTTCAAATGAGTTCTGTTCTGGGAGAACATTTGTAAATTGGATTCATTTGTAAGTCCAACTAGGTGCATCTTATACACCTTTGATGCAAATGTACAATGTATATTGCTTTGTACTTCCAACCATTCTCTCTGTATCACCACTGCTTTTCCTCTTGCTTCCAGACATCCTGAGCTCTGACTGAGCACTGCACTGCTGGACATTATCCCTCTGTACAGTGAGCACACAGCAGCATGGCTCTCACCATGTCCAGCAGACACGTGAACTACTTCCACAATTTGTTCACATCTACAAATATTGGCAATGCAAGGTTCATTTGTATCTGTGAAAGTTCATAACTCAAACGTTCATAAGTTAGGGACTTATTGTATGCTTTCCTTGTTCATAGGATTCTAGGTCTAACAATGATTTAATGAAATATGTCAATATTATACCTAATTCTTGTGCTAGTTTGTGACCAGTACTTAAACATTTAATCTTAAGACTATCACAGGAATTTAAAGTAAGTACCATAAAAATTATAGAGTTATGCAGAAAATAGTTGAACATAGAATGTCTCAGTCAGAAGTAAGTACAATTTCATGGAGAAGAAATACAATGGCATCAAATTTGTGAGCAAGTCAGGGATTGACAACTGGTGTGAGACTGGAAAATTGATGGGCACCATTTGAAGGAGATTAATATCCAAAGCTGAGTACATCGTTTGAGTAATCACATATATTACGTTTGATCTTAGAAAAGTTCAAACACTTTGAATTGTATCTGAGTAAATGGGGAACAGAGATAAATAAACACTCAGAGAGGCATTCCATGGAAGAACTAGGACTAGAACTGTGTTTGTTTTAGCTGTGCAGATACCGGAAATGGGATAGCAACCCAAAGGTAAGCATATTTACCAAGCTGGTGAAGGTTTAGGGCTCTGAAGGGAAAGATAAATAGTGAATAGAATTCAATTATTGAGTAGTGGATGATCACATTATTTAGTGAGCAGACAGCAGAGAAAATGTCACTGAGATGACCAAAGATTGGTAAACAGGTCCTCTGTCTTTACTGAATATTTTTGATAAGTTACTTGAGAGCCAAGTGATCCTCACTTAATTAAGTTTTTCCTTCTGTTCTTTGGACAAATTCTAATTATTCAGACTTATCTGAAACTAAAAGCTTTTTGGAGATGAACTTATTGTATAATTGAAAAAGGAAGGCATCATGGCCTACCTTTACAGACAGTTGTCCAGTTTTTCAGTGCATGAGATAACACAGCTGAAGTGAAATAGGTTATATCTGTGGAAAAATGCATTAGGGTCCAGAAAATCAGAGGTAGAGCCCCATCTTTAAGAAGTTTTCAGATTCTCTAGAATAGAAATAACAAGGACGCTTTACACCTCTAATCCATCAGGCCTCTGGTTTGTAACTATAGGGTTATTCAACAGCTTTCAAGTTCACGTGTTGCTTAAGAGTAACAGACAAGTTCTAAACAGTCTAAAATGTCATTTTATGTTCAAAACCTTATTAGTGGCAGCATGACTGTCTGTAGGGCAGCATGTCTGGCATCAGCTCTCAAGCTTCTAAGAACACACACACCTGCAATGAAATCCAGTTCATATTTGTTTTCCTACACACTACTGTGTGTAGAACGGGACTAATGAGAACAATAATATCTACCTAACATGTTATTGAGAGTTAATGTTATATGTGGATGATTTATATATAAATACATAAAGTATACCTTGGTTCACAAACAATTCATTGTACAATCAGGAAAATGGTCATAGTCATGTTCATCACCCAAAGCAGAGTTTACAAATGGAGGCAAAATCTTCCCTAAAGCTTCTGTTTGTGACCTAACTGTTCATGAACAGAAGCAGTCGTGAAGTGAGGTACTATTGTGTGTGTGTATAAATCTTTTTTCTTCTCAAGGTAAGAAAAAGAATGGAAAAAGGAATAAAGACAACTACAATGTATCAAGGACCTATATGAGCTGCACAAATTATTGTAGATCATGTTATTTAATCATCTCAACTGTATTGCAGGTATTATCATGTTATCCAATAGATGCAAAAGCAAGGTTCACAGTGCTATATTTAACTTGTCATAAACAGAGTACAAGTATCTGATACAGGATTGGGAACCAAATTTGTACCTAGTTTGAATAAAACACATGAATCACTCCTCTCCTTTGGAAGATAGTTTGGTGAGCTAAGAGTAGAAGGGTTATGTATCTACATTTATTCCCTAAGTTTTCAGTAAGCATGGATGTTATTACTAGAAACTTTACAAGCAGTTCCTTTAGCTACAGCTTGATCTTTATCTCAAAGCCTCATAGTCTAAGAAATAAATAGTCTTCTTTACTACTATGGAGGGTTCTTTCCTTTCTGGGAGGAGGAGGTACTTCAACCACCCAAGCAAATGGGAGCCAAGGTCTGCAGAGCCCAATTGGCCTGTCAGCCAGCCAGGGTCAGATGCTGAGCGCACAGCTGACATCTGCATCTCCCTTACATCGGAGGGCCCAACGCGGCCACACTCACGAAGACACAGACAAGGGAGCGGCAAGCAACCCCAGCTCCTCTGCAGGTCTTCCATCTGCTTATCTGAAAGCATCCCAGGGAGGGCAACACCCTGCTCCATTCAACAGATAAAAAAGACCCCGCCAGCAGAAGAGACGGGAGAACCGTCCTCATAAACGTTAGGTGGGCCCAGTGTTCTTGGCCAAAGCAATGGTTTTATCATTTTATACATGTCTGTACTGAGAAGTCATGTGTGTGCTGTGTTTGAGAAATGTGACCTATTTTCTCAACCCGCACAGGAAATTCTATCTTGTTCTGAAGGGCTTCAAGTGCACACTCCAAAGCCTTGAATGTGTTTATGACAAATGACAATAAAGCTGAAAACAGACTTCACTTTGAACAAAAATGACACATTTGCTAGAATTCTCCACATTTCAGTTTTGACACATTTTCTTCCTAATCGGGCATCTTACCTTGTAACTGTCTTCCCTAAGTACAGAGTTTCTATTAAGCTCTAAATAACTGAATTATTCTAACTCCAATCTGGCACCATCCTACCTGTTCTAACTTCTAGATTAGTGGTTTCCAAACACTTCAGGGCAAACATTTTTAATAGAATAAGCAAAAAAATCAAGAGTCACACTATACAAGTGTGAATTTTAGTTGTGTAGTTCTTTTCAGTATATATGCATATATCTGTCAATCCATCTATCTACAAAATAGATGGTGCCATTATTTTTAACATGGCCATCTAAGTCACATGTCACTACAGAAAGTGAAGGCCCTTCAGAGAAGTTGGCATGTAACAGGAAGCAGAGGCTGACAGCAACTACCCTTAATTATTTTCTTCTAGGGCACTGAGACACTAAAGCCTGTATATATCTGTTTAAATGGATTTATGAATCAGACTGTCTGCTGTACCTTAATTAGAACTTATAAAATGAGAAAAGCTCTAAGAAAGTTTCTGTGAGATAATTGTGGCTTGACCATAATCTGATAATGCTGAAACAAATAAACAGGAAATGGCTGGGCTGACACATCCACTTCAGTACATCCCTGAAACATCTCTGCCAACAACTGTACATGCAAAGGTATTTTCTGCCAGTCCTGAGCTACCCAGAAGGTAATAGAAAAACTGAGCATGAATTCTGCTGATGTAAAATAAAGGAGAGATTTTAATGACAGTTAATAGACTACCTGTCTTTTAAAGAGACCTATGCCACAGACAGAACATTTTAAAAAATTGGATATTTTAAAATGGTACCAGGGTCATATGATTTTGTTGTTGAATTTAAGCTGAGCAAACAAAGCTCCAAGAAGATTCTTTGGTGATTCAGAAGCAAAACACAAAGCAAACTTAAAAATATGATTTATGTATTCATGTAATGTATATTCAATGTCATATAAAATGTCATATATATTCAATGTGTTTGCTTAAAATATTAGAGCTAAATTTCTTCTTTTACATTTGCAGGGGACATTAATGATTTCAGAGATGATGTTGAATAAAAGTGAGTACCGGGTCTTAGTTAAAGATATTAAGAGATACTCATAACATATGGGAGAAAGAAATATGTAAGAACTTGTCAGTTCTATAGAAAGAACATGTGAGGAAAAAGACTGTAATGTAATTTTAATATTTTTAAGCTAGCCTTAAAGAAGAATCAACGAGCTGATGGGAATGTTATTTTGGAAACTACAATACTTAGTCAGCAGACTGTGAAGCGTACTGCTGCACTCTTTAGGTTAGTGGAAGAGTGAGGTTGATGAAGATTTTGTCCTTAACTAAAGCCTATTAGGCCTTAATTTTTGAGTCTCCGTGTTTGTCTCGCCATGGCCTGTGCTTACTGAGGACCTTGCTAACTCAGTTTGGATAGAATCTTCCCCCCTCCATATCTGATTACCCTCAACATCTAATCTCATTTCTCATCCTCGATGACTCCCAGGTAAAGTCTGGTGAGCTTAGCCTGCCTTTGATAAGAATTCTGTTACTCTGGGTTAGCCAGATTCCTCATTACCTTGTATATTTTCTCCTAGCAATTACCTATCCACTCACCTCCAGTCTGCTTCCTTACTGTAAATGTCCACTTCTCCAATTTTATAGTGAAGTTTCTTCTCCTCAACTGCAAGAATCCTGAATAAAATCTACTTTTACCACTTTACTGTCCAGCTCTGGTTTGGCATCAGCTTTGGCAACACTGATGAAGCAAAGCTGACAGTAAATAGGGAACAGTTAAAGCACAATCTGGTGAAGCAGCTGGGGTTAATCAATGGTACTGTTCCAGAGAGTTTGACCTTTTGAGGTTACGGGAAACTGCCTACTAAGGGAAGGATCATTTTCAAGTTTATACATAGTAAGACCACACAGACCTAAAAATGAAGACTTACTTTTGTAAGAGAGTAGGTATTTCACAAGATTTCCCAGTAATATTTTAAACAAGGTAGATTTTGAGGCGCTGAAAAGAATTAGATGAATGAGGACATAGTTGAGGGGTGAAGTGGAAAATATAAAACACAGTCCTGCCTCGGTATTCAGTCACTTTGAAAATCATCAAATTTGGTACTCAATGCATTTTGACATGCAAATTTTGTCCTGGATACTGAACATGTAAGCTAGAAATTGTCAGTGCCAATTGCCTTGTGGCTTGCTACCATTTCCATCCAAAATAATTTGCTTGGTACTTGTTGTTTTGGTGCTCATAGTGGCTCTCAGAAGCAATGAACCATGAGCACAAAGACACCACTGTAAATTAATGCATTTGATGAACTCCACCCTAAGCTGAAGTAAAGTCTGCCATTAGCAGTTATATAGTGGAATTGGATTCACTCCGTTTACACATCTACATTAGGGATTTAGGAACCAAATTATTTGGTTCAAGTTAATATGATACAAAGTTATCCCCAGAGGCCATGGGTCATTTAGTCTTTTTTTTTTCAGAATGTATTTCTCCATTTATCAAAAGGAGATACTGGAATCTATCCTGCGTTCATTCCTGATAATCATTAAAAATAAAGAGAGAAATATACAAGGAAATACAAAATACAGCTAATGTTTTCTTAACATGGAGAGTTAAAAATGTTTAAGCAATAGACTTTAAACGATCACAAAGTGCTAATGTTTAGTTTTTGGTGTTTGTGGCCTAGGTCTAGCTGTAAATTACTGGTGATAATGTTGCAGTGATCCATCTGTGCAACATTACCTAGCAGCATATTGTGTCTGAGGCTGGGAAATTATTCTATCAGAAGCTAGATTGTACTGGGAAAACACTCATATTTAATGGAAGGAAGATCATTTGCTATAGTGTAGGAAACAATATGTAAACGAGTTTGAACATCTGGTGCATAACAAAAGCAAGTTGAATGTACAACATATCTCTTCCTAAGAACTACTACATCATTCCCAACTTTGTTTCTTCTAGTTGTGCAAAAAACAAATCCATGTCTAGTTGAAGTTTGACCAGTTTTCCTGGTACATTACTTTCTGTCAAATTAAAACATGATGCAGTCTTGCCATTTGTCTTAATCTGCTTTGTGTCACCACAACAAATATTTGAGGTTGGATATTTGATGCATAAAAGGGGTTTACAATTTCAGAAGTCCAAGAATATGGCCCTGGCCTCTCTCGCCCCTAGTGAGAGACTATGCTACATTACAAAATGACAGATTCCATTATGGTGGGAACACATGCAAGATGATGTGAAGGAGATAGATCTCAAAGTAAGATGTAAGCAGCGAATCAAGGAGAAGATAGGGTTATGGCTTCTAGAACAATCTGTTCTCACAGGTTCTAATCCCCTCAGAGAACAGCACAAATCTTTTTTTGAAGTTGGAGCCCATATGAAATAAAATACTTCCACTGGGTTCCATTTCTTAGATTCTATCACCTCAACATAGCACACCAAGGACCACGGTTCTGGCACCGTGACCTATCAGGAGCACAGTGAAACTCCATCTAAACTACAGCATCATTTTAGGGTGTATTTTGAAAAGTATCAATGTGAGCATTGTTCAGAAAATGAATGTTTCAAGTCACAATAAATTTGGAGTTGCATAATAATATTTTCTCTTTCCATATGAATTTATGTTCATCAATATGAAGCCATAACTGATCTGTATTGCATTCTTTTACAGAATTCACAAGGTATATTTATATCACCTAAAAGGTTTTCCAAGATGTATGCTCAAAAATTATTTATTCTATTATTTATATCATATAGTCTCTGTTTGCTAAACACTAGGTCTATTTTAAATTGAATACCTGACATTTGGTAAAAATTTTAAATATAGCCTGTATAGAATCAGGTTTAAATGATTTTCACATTATTTATTGCAAAGCATCTCTACTCCACTAGGGGGCAAAGAACAATGTGGGAAGCTGAAGAATGTGTTTCTCCAAATATAAGACCTAACCAGAAAACAATCAGCCTTGAAAACTAGAGATCAAAAATGTCAGCCCTAGTGAGCCTATCATTTCATTGCCTTTCCTACCGTCACTATTCTCTCACTCAGTGGCTACTCTAAAAGGCAGGTGAGGCGAGGATAGGCCAATCAGGACAGACATTTTTGATCTCTCATTTTTGAGGCTGATTATTTTCTGGTTAGGTATTGTTTTAGGGGAAACAGGGAAGATACAGGTCTGATACAGGGTAATAGAATAGAACAGTAATTGGAATGTCTCATGGGACGGTATCCAACACCACTTACCTCAAGAGAGGAGAGTAAAACAAGACTACTTGGGGAGAGGAAGTATTTGGAAAGGTTCTTAGAGAGGAAAATTCAATATTACCTTGAACAACAAGAACAGCTCTACTGCTTGCTGCTGGAAAGAGATAATAATTTCAGGTAGGTAGAAAACTTTATGTTAAACAGAGAGAGGGCATAGATTTGACCTGAATTAGCCACAAGTACTTGGAGAGCCTGGAAAGGTGGGAAAAGCCAGGTTAAGATTTGTAAAACAGGCGGAGGTCCCGGCGCACAAGTCACGCGGATGCCGAGGGCCAGGGCTCCACGGGCCGGGCCCGGGGGCGGCGGCACCAGCATCCTAGGACCCCGCGCGGGGCGCGCCGCCCACCCACCGCCAGCGCCCGGCCTCGGCGGAGGGGCCCGGCGAGGCTGCCCGGGCGGTGAGCGGGGGAGCGGGGCGGGCGTCCGGACTGGCGCGGCCCCACGGCGGCGGAGCGCAGAGAGCAGGCAGAGGACTCGCACTGCTGTTGGACTGGGGAGCATGCGCTGAACACGCCCCACTCCAGGGCCGCACAGTTTTAGGATGGCAAGCTTACTCGCTCTATGCCGCAACTGGGAGACTTAACTTTATGTAGTACCAAAAGTTCTGGGTTAGTAAGGCCACTCTGCTGGGCAAAATCAGTGCATTCCCTAGAAAACAGGAAACGACTGAAAACGATCATTTGTAGACATTTAATAATATTGGGGACTTCTGGGAAGATGGCGACCAGGTGAGCAGCAAAGGAGCGATCCTCCTTGATAAACACCACCAGCTCGAGACAGACTTGGCGAGCGTGAATGCCAGGACCACGGCTGGGAAGATCAAACTGAACGTGTTTCTGTGAGCTGCCGGGGTAGATGCGGTAGGGCGGCCCAAACTGCTGAGGCGAGACGCGGGAAAGCCCCAGACGCTGGGAGTCGGAGACGCTCAGCGCGGGGAGGAGGCTTGGCTGGGTCCGAGCGCCCTGGGGGCACAGCCAGCTTGGTCCCTCCCGCCTCCCGAGCCGGCGCAGGTTTCCAGCGACTCCCGACAGAGATCGGCTTTTTAGCAGCGGCAACGCCCCGCAGTCTCACATTTCGTGTGCATGGGGCAGGCTGCGCAGCCTAGACCCTCGGCCAGGGCGGCGCGAGCAGCATAGGAGCGGAGCATCCCGCTCCCTCCCCGAGACACGGAGAGCATGAGGAAACAAGTGGCTGCAAGCGGCGGATCGCAAGCATAGCACAAAAAACTGGCACCTTGGAACCTTCCTGCCTGCAGGGACTCTGAAAACTGCTGAGCTATCTGTGCTCGCGACCAGATCACCGAGTGGGGGAGGAGATCCATCCCTATATGTGCAGGGAACCCTGGGAGGGCGGGGGAGCGGTCTTAAACAGCTCACCCAGGTCTCTCGCTAGGGAGTAGCTAACCAATATCTGTACAGCCTTTTAAGCGGAACTCTCAACAGAAAGCTTAAGGGACATTCCCCCAAAGAAAAGTCATTGGAGCAGCCTCTGCAGCAGACCTTTGCCTGCTGAACTGCCTGGGGAATCTATTGCTCAATATTTTGAATCTGATACCCAAAAAAGGGAAGACAGAAGAACAAATCTCAGCAGAAAGCTTAAGGGACATTCTCCCACAGAGAAGGAATCATTGGAGCAGCCTTTGCAGCAGAACTCCGCCTGCTGAACTGCCTGTGGAATTTCTAGCTCCACATTTTGAATCTGATACCCAAAAATGAGAAAACAGAGGAACAAAACACAGTCTCAAAACTCAACCCCACCCAGAACAAGTTTTGAAGATGAAGATACAGGGGAACCAGGAAGCCTCATAACTTCAAGATATGAAACGATTGCATCCGAAATGAAAGAACTGCAACAGGCCATGAAAGAGCTTAAAGCAGAAATAACCCACATACCCACAATGATTTCTCAGATAAAAAACGAGCTGAACATAATGATGGAAGAAATGTTCCATTCACACAGACAAGAAAATAGGAAACAAAAGGAAACCTTCCAAGAGCAATTCAGGAATGAATTAGCAATAATGAAACAGGTCCAAAGAGAATGCCAGGATTTGAAAACTAACGCTGAAAGCACGAAAAACCGTTCAAATGAAACCGAAGATAGAATCTCAGAACTTGAAGACAGCATGGCAGCTTATGAACATGAAAGGAAGAATCTCGTGATATCATCAAAGACACAAGAAAATTCAATCCAACAGCTGCAAGATGAGGCAAAACGTAACAATATTCGAATTATAGGAGTGTGTGAAACAGCAGGAGATCTTACAAACGATATAAAATGAATATTTGATGAAATAATAGCAGAAAATTTCCCAAACAAGATAAAAGATTCTGAAGTTCAGTTAAGCGAAGCATATAGAACACTAATGATCAATAACCCAAAGAAAAACACACACAGGCATATAATAATCAAGATCCCAGATATCCAGCAAAAGAACACAATATTAAAAGCTGCCAGAGAAATGAAACAGATCACCTATAAATGAAAGCCAATCAGATTCAGAGCAGATTTCTCAACGGAAACCATGAAAGTGAGAAGAGCTTGGAGCGAGATACTACAGATTCTAAGACAAAACAACTTTCAACCCAGACTGATGTATCCTGCATAATTATCCCTCAAATTCAATGGAGAAATAAAATACTTCCATGAGAAAGAACAACTGAAGAACTTCATGAGTGCCAAACCAGCATTGGAAAAAGCACTAAAAGATATTCTAGACAGAGAAAAAAGAGACCACAATCCCAAGAACAGCTATAGAAATAACTCCCTAAACAGAACAAATAATTAAACAGGCAGCAAAAGAAGGAAAACTTCAAGTAAATAACATGACTAGAATAAGACAACATATAACCATGATAACCATTAATGTAAATGGCCTCAACTCAAAAGTCAAAAGGAAAAGACTGGAAGACTGGATTAAGGAACACAATCCAACGATATGCTGTATACAGGAAACACATTTTACTCAAAAAGAAATCCATAGGTTGAAAGT
>PVLD010033575.1:0-13522 GCA_004027595.1 Dinomys branickii
TTCCCTACTATCTTATCTATAATTTGGTATTTCCTTTAATGTTTTTGTGTTAACTTATGTGAAAATAACTATGTAATACAACATCCAGTTCTAATTCCCTACTATATTCTGTATAACTTTGTATTCTCTGTATTGTTTATGGCTTTCCTGGTTCATATGTTTCCATTCTTTTGTCTTTAAAATAAAATTTTAAAAAGTTTAAAAAAAAATCATATGAAGAAATAAAGTTCAGTAAAGGTAAATATACTGGTAACGATAAATGCTAGTACAGGTTAAATATACCTGATCCAAATGTTTGGGACCAGAAGTATTTCAGGTTTTTTATGAATAAGTGAGGGGAGTTAGAATATCTGAATATACATAGTAAGATATATTGAAATGAAATTCAGGTCTAAACATGAGATTAATTCTGGTTTCATCCATACCTTATGAATACAGCCTGAAAATTGTACACAATATTTTATGAGAATTTTTATATGAAACAAAGTTTCATAGTGCAGAATTTTCCACTAGGTGTATCATACTGACGCTCAAAAAGTTTTAATTTTCAAGCATTTCAGATTTTAATTTTCATATTGGGGATGCTGTACTTTACTAATGGTGTGTAAATTCAATTTTAATTTTCTACATTGCCTAAGAGCTAATGTTAGAATCATCTAAAAGTTTATAATAGCAAATAATTAAAAGTGAACATTAATAACATAACTAAAATCAATTATTTGTCTAAAAGCTAGCATTATGGTAAGTTTGGTTTCTAACTCCATGTTTTGTATTTTATATATAATTTAATAAAGTTTTTCTTTTTTGAGACAGGGTCTCATTGTATAGCCCAGGCTGGCCTCAATCTCAAGGTGGTCCTGCTGCAGGCTTCCAAGTGCTGCAATTACAGGCATCAGAGGCATGTGTCACCACACTGGAAATATAAAGATTTAATTCTGTGACATAAATAAAAGAGGTGAAAACAACTATTAAAGGAGTAAAGTTTGGATATTATTGAAGCTAAACTTACATAAATTTAGGATAGGAGTGTTAGGAGATTAAATGTAACCTTCATGGCAACAGTAAAGCAAAGAAATAATATAAACAAAAGAAATGAGAAAAGGTGTTTTACTACAAAAATCAACTAAATGCCAAAAAAGACAGTAGCATGTACTACAAGAAATGATGTATGAAAAAGCTGCAAGGCATATAGAAAATAAAGAACAAAATGACGAAAGTTCTTCTTCATTACTAATTATGTTAACTGTAAATGAACGGAACTCTCCAATGAAAAGACAAAGACTGACTAGCTGAGTGGATATTAAAAAACAATCCAGGGCTGGGACTATAGCTCAGTAGAATAATCGCCTTCCTGGCAAGTGAAAGGTCGTGAATTCGATCCCTAGTAACGCAAAAAGCAAACGATAAAATAAAATAAAAAAAAAAACAATCCAACTCAATGCTGTAAGAGACTTACCTCAGATTGAAAGATACAGGTATACTGAAAACGAAAGATGGAAAAGGATATACCATGCAACCAGTAACCACACGAGAGCAAGAGTGACTACACTCAGACAAAACAGACCTTTATAGTTGAGTGTGGTGGTGCAGTCTGTAAGTCCCAGCCACTCAGGAAGCTGAGAGAGAAGGACTGCAAGCTTCAGGCCAGCCTAGGCAACTTAGTGAGAAACTGCCTCCACATAAAAAATGAAAAGGGCTGGGGATGTAACTTCCCAGCTGCCCTAGTTTCAATTTTGAGTACTGAAAAGAAAAAAAGACATTAAAGGTAATTTAAAAAGCTCAATTTAGAAGTATGTAATAATTACAAACATCTGTACATGTAATAACAGCCCATATAAATATAAGACACAAACACTGGCAATACTGAAGGGAAGAACAATTCTAAAATAATACTTGGAGCCTTAAACATCCTATTCTCCATGGACAGAACAATCAGACAAAGAGCTGTAAGGGTATAGTGGTGCTAAACAACACAATATGTAAGTAGATCTAATAGGTACATATGCAACATCCTATCTAAGAAGAGAATACACACTCTTCTCAAGTGCACATGGGGTAGTTTCCAAGATAGACTACAACCATTAAGATGAGCCTCAATACACTAAAAGAGACAGTCTCATGCAAGGTATCTTTAATGACCACAACAGGATGAAGTCAAGAGCCAATAACCAAAGAAAAATGGGAAAATTCACCAATTTGTGGAAATCAAACAACACATCCTTAAGCAACCAATGGGTCGAAGAAGAAATCACAAAGGAAATTAGAAAATACTTATAAATGAATAAAAATGAAAACACAACATAAGAAATTTTATAAGAAAAAATATGGTAAAAGCAGTGACAAGGGTGAAATTTATTGTTACAAATAAAATACTAAAATCAACAATTACAATTAAGAACTACATTACAATCTAAAACTACAAAAAGGACAATAAGCTATACCCAAATCTGTAAGAAAAGCTTACTGCACAGACAGAAAATGAAAAAAATTCAATACAGAAAATAAATGTTAGTTGCTTATAAAAAGCAACAAAATTGACAAGTCTTTAGCTAGATGGAATTTAAAATGAGAAAAGATTTGATTACTAAAATCAGAAATGAAAGCAAGGAGATTACTACCAATTCTAGAGAAATAAAAAGGACTGCAAGTATACTAAGAACAAGCAAGAATATGCCAACCTAGATGAAACAGAAACTTCTAAAATACAAAATCTACCAAGACCAAACCATTAAGAGAAAATATGAATAGATTTGTAACTAATAAAGGGACTGAGTCAGTAACTTAAAACTGTACTGACACATAAGATTCATGGACTCAGTGGATTCTACCAAGCATTTAAAGAACTAACATCAATCCTTATTGAGCTTCCTTTAAAAATTTAAGAGTAGAAAATACTTCCATATTCACTTTATGAGGCTAGCACTACCCTGATTCCAAAACCACAGAGACACTACTAGAAACAACAAATGACAGGACAACATCTCTTATGAACACTGACGCAAAACTCCTCAAACACTAACATACAGAATCCAGCAGTATATCAAGATCACATACCATGACCAAGTGAGATTGGTTACTAGAATGCAAGATGGATCAACATACAAAAAGTAATCAGCATATTAACAGATGGAAGGGGAAAAACACGCGATCACTTCAACTGATAAAAAGCATTTAACAGGCCAGGAGAATAGCTCAGCGGCACAAGCGCCCACCTGGAAAAAGCATTTAACAAAACACTATCAGATGAAATACTCAACAAATTAGAAGAAGGGAACTGTGTCTGCATAAACCATGTGTTTTCATATATTTCATAGTGAAAGCCATGGCAGGTGGACAATCTCTTATACTGAGTATCATACTTGGTGAAAAACTTTTCCTTTAAGATTAGGAAAAAGGTAAGATACTTGTTATTATTTGTATTCAACATAACACCAGGGGAATACTGAAACTGGGGCCTGAGTAATCAGGCACGGAAAAGAAAAAAAATTTTGCATAAAAGACATTATCAATAGAATAAAAAGGATATCCACAGAATAGGAAGAAACATTTGTCAATATCTCTGATAAGAGAATGATATACAGAATATATAGAAAACTCCTAAAATGCACTAACTCCTAAACTCGCAACAGAAAACTCAATCAAAAAAGTAGACAATATTAACAGTTTTTGCAAAAAGATATGGTGAGTAAGCATATGAAAGTATGTTCAAAATTACTAATCATCAGGGAAATAAAATACAAACAATTTGCCGGGTGTAGTAGCACACACCTGTAATCCCAGCACTCAGGAGGCTGAAGCAGGTGGATCATTGGAGTTTGAGGCCAACCTGCGTTACAAAGTGAGCTCAAGGCCATCCTGAACTGCACAGTGAAACCCTGTCTCAAAAAGACCAAAAACCAACAACAACAAAAACAACAAAAAAACCCAATTTGACTTCACACCTATAAGGCTGGCTATTGTTAAGAAAGCAGAAGAGTAGTGTTGTTCAGGATATGGAAAAATTAGAATCTTTGTGCACCGGTGGTGGGAATATAAAATGGTAGAAGTACTATAGAAAATAGTATGGTGGTTCCTTAGTAAAATTAAAAATAACCAGGAACAGTGGTTCACACCTGTAACTGCAACTACTAAGGAAGCTGAGGTAGGAGGATTTCAAGTTTAAGGACAGCCTGGGTAACTCAGTAAGACCCTGTCTCAAAATAAAATAGGGCTGGGGATGCAGCTCAGTGGTAGACCATTTACCTTCCACCTCCTATATGCAGACACCCTGGGTTGAATTCCCAGTCATAACATAACATATAACATAACACAGTACGTATTACCATATGATAAAGGACTTACACCTGTAAGTACAAAGTCCAGCTAAAAGCAGTATCTTGAAGAGGTTGAAGAGGTATTTTTACAACCCTGCTCATAGCAGCATTATTTACAATAGCTAGAATGCGGACATCATCCAAGTGTCTTCAATGTGTGAACAGATGTATGGAAAACTCTGTGTGTGTGTGTGTGTGTGTGTGTGTGTGTGTGTGTGTGTGTGTGTGAGACAGAGACAGAGAGACAGAGAAGAGATATGAAATTATTCAGCTTTGAAGACTGGGATTCTGACATATGTTCTACAAGATGTTTGAACTGTTAGAATACAATGCTAAGTGAAAAAATCCAGCCCCCACCCCCGCCAACTACTATATGACCCCACTTACATAAAGTACTTCGATTAGTCAAAATCAGAAAGACACAAAGTAGATGGTGGATGCTGTGGGGTGGAGGGAGAGAAATGGGGAATTACTGTTTAATGGGGAACAAAGTGTTAGTTTTGAAAGAGTTTTGGTGATAGATGACAGTGATGGCTGTAGAACAATATTAATGTATTTAACACAACTACATTTTATGTTATGTTACCACAATAATAAAATTTCATAAAATGTGATTTTGTAATCTTAAGAAAATGCATTGAATATGAATCGAAAGAAAAGTTATTTTACACAAAAAGTAGCCTGTTTTCTTCCCCACACTCATGATAAAAGACAGACTATTGAACTATTACAGATTAAAGGAGACTACAGTGCCATGAAAATTAAATGTAATATGCGGTATTAAAATAGCCAAAGGATCTGTTGTGCTTGTTGCTTTCATTTTTTTCTATAAAGAACATTAATGGGATAATTGTTAAAAATAATTAAGGTATGTAGATCACATAACAGCATTATAGTCATGTTAATTTCCCAATTTAGTTCATTGCATTGTGGTAATATTTTTGTCCTTAGAAAATAAGAATAAGAAAAAAGAATTGTAAGATACTAGTTTTAAAGGTAAAGGAACATAAGCCTGCATTTCTAAATAATTCACAAAAAAATATTAACAATGGGGGAGCTGCTTAAAAGTATGAGACATCCTTTTACTATTTTGCCACTACGTATAAGCTGAAATTATTTAAAAATAAAAAAGATATAGAACAAGCAAACAAAAAAATCTCCAGAAAGTAAACAAAATAAAAGCAAAGAAAACAGTATGAGGGCACTGCAGTCAAGTAGTATCTAATTTTAAAAGGCTCATCTAGATAATCCAAAGGATGCTGTTTTTATTTAATATTACCCACAAAATGAAAATATATCAAGTCATCCATTAAATAATACTAGTGATCCAATAATTTAAGAACCACTACTCAGATATTTTGTGAATTCTGGAGGGTCCAGGGCAACAGGCTGCTCTGTGCTAGACATATACACTAGAATGCATTTTCATTTCATGTGGGAATTTTCTAATTTGTCTAATGGACAACCATGTGTGAACAATGTGTGTTCATTATGGCACTTAAACTGGACTGGCAACCTGACTGACTCAGAAGCCACCTAAGAGATTAGCAGTGTGCGCTTCTAAGTGTCTCCGTGGTTACGGAGCCACGTTAAGTACTGCGATATACATGATCCCTGGCCCTTTCTCTCTGGCAATGTCCCCCTGCTCTCCTTCCCAGATGCCATAATTTGAGCTGCTTTTCTCTGCTCTACTCTTCTGCCATGATGTTTTTTGCCTTTCAGACAGGCTAAACAGGGACTGAACCCCTGAAATGGTGAGCCAAATTAAAACTCTCCTCTTTTAAGTTATGGGTTTCACTCATTTTAGCATTTACAGTAGTTCCCCTTTATTCATTTTTTTTTTTTTTTTGGTGCCGGGAATTGAACTCAGGACCTTGTGCTTGCAAGGCAGGAGCTTGTGCTGCTGAGCTATATCCCCGGCCCCATCTCCTTTATTCATGAAGAATAGGTTCCAAAATGTTTTGTGGATGCCTGAAACCATAGCTAATATTGTAGACTATAAAAACTTTTTTCTTGTACAAGCTCATTATAAAATTTAATTCATAATTAACCACAGAAGAGATTAAGAATAATGATTAATAGAAAGAGAACAAGTGTAACAATATCCTACAATAAAAGTTATTCAAAATTTATAAGTTGTTTCTGGAAGTTTATTTAGTATTTTTTGACCATGGTTGGCTGCAAGTAATTGACACTGCAGAAAGCCAAGTGTTGGTTAAGGAGGGACTATTTCATATGACTGGAAAAATTACAAGACATTGCACCAATCCACTTTGAAGTACATATTTGAATATCAAAAGGGAACCTGACATTTAAAGAAATTAGTTATAAAGCACTTTCACCACAATTTCAGTTACATGGCAGCTGACAAGAATAAAGACTTAAAAGCATTTAGTTTCAATGTAGAGAATTTATTCTGGGGTGGATATAAGCCTGTGGATTTAAGGCACTGGTATTACAGAGCTACTTTGGCTATATCCCTAACAGAAAGAACTAGTGTCCATTACTCACCTACCTTGTGCTTGATTTCATGTGGAGAAACTGAAGTTTTGAGAAGCTGGGGAATTTCCTTATCATCATACATCTAGAAATGCATGAAACTAGGAAGGGGTACATAGATCTGACTATAAAGTTTATGCTTTTCAGTAACTTTAAGTAGTCTTTCAATATATCTTGCTCTGTATCACTCTGTATAAAAGAAGGGTAATTTCTACTTAGAGTGCTTTCACAAATTTCAAATGACATAATCAATATAGAACTACTCTGAAAAGTATAAAAGTATTCTCTGGGGTGGGGGTGGGGGTGGGGATGGTGGAGTGGTAAGCAGCAAAGAAAGAACCTCTCTGAGAGTCATCTCCAGACACTGGAATATAGAAAGGTAGGGAAGACAAGGAGGGAGGTGAGTCTCCTGCACCCAGGAAGGATCTGAGGCTTGAACTGAACCCCATGGAGACAGTGAAGACAGAAACTTCAGCAGAGAAGAAGCAGGTAGCTGGTGGCACCTTTTCCCTGAGATAGGACACTGTGCATGAGAGGAATAGTTC
Source organism: Dinomys branickii (assembly GCA_004027595.1). Classification (NCBI taxonomy): domain Eukaryota; kingdom Metazoa; phylum Chordata; class Mammalia; order Rodentia; family Dinomyidae; genus Dinomys; species Dinomys branickii. Next base: position 7,358 of record PVLD010033575.1, read on the forward strand.
AAACCTGCAGACCCATGGTGAATGCTGGCGACCCCTCCACAGAGCAATGCAGCAGTGGAGGGGAATAGCTGACGTGAAGGACTGCACTAGCTGGTGCTGAGTGGGGAAGGCTCGGTCATCCTGAGTGAGAAAGTGGCTGGGAATCACTTAGGAGAAGGGTGCTTGAGCTCAGAACTAAAGAGCTGCTGCTGGCTTCATCTAACAGCTCCCAGCTGGGCTCAGAACCAAGTAAGGTGCACTGACAGGTGCAGGCCGCCAATAAGGTGCGTGCTCCCTGAGACTATCCTCTATCCCACCAGAAAGCTATTGCTGGCTTGCTGGGATAAATCAACAAGGACTGGGACTCTGTCTCCACAAGTTGTCTACCAGAGACAGCAGAGACAAACCTGGAAATGGACTTTTTTCCTTTCCTCTCTTGTTTTCTTTTTGTTGTTGTTGTTATAGTTTTGTTTTTGTTTTTGTCTTTTTCACCTTCACTGTTTGATCTTGTTTTTATATGAGTGTGAATGTGGTTTCTAGCCTCTTTGTAGTTATGTTCTGTTCTTCTTTTTTAGCTCTTCCTTCTCTCCCTCCAGACTTCTGCACCAGTTTCTCAAAGTTAGTGTGATCTCCCTCTGTCCTCCAGCCTTACTTCTAGTCTCTACTTCGTCTTCCATTTCTCTACTTTTTCCTTATATAACCACAAATCTAGTTCATACATTTATTTTATTTTTTTGGTACTGGAAATTGAACTCAGGACCTTGTGCTTGCCAGATCGATGCTTATGCCATTGAGCTATATTCCCAGCCCTTAGTTCATACATTTAAAGGTAGCAAATTAATGGTTACCTCAGTTTGTCATTTTCTAGGCTGTTTTATGTTACTGTCATTAGTACCACGATAGCCAAAGGTGACATAATTGTTCTAAAAAGCTATTCTTCCTGGTACTCCAAGACTGAAAGTGACAGAAAATACTGTGCCACAGCACCAAAGAACCAGGCAGGGGCTGGGTCGAACAGGCAGCAACTTCTCTTCTCAACAAATTGAAGAGATAAAATCTTCCAGCAGACTCAAAACCCAAAAACCAGCTATACCTGGAAGATAACTAGGAGAAGCAGTCATATCCTAAGGGTTCTAAATACCAGCAATAAAGTAACCTATCGTATGCAATTTACAAATATCAACCCAAGAATTAAACAAAAAAAGAAAAGAAAATGAGAAGTAAAGAGCCAGAGAAAGCTCAGTGGTATAAAGTGCCTGCCTGGCAAGTGCAAGGTCCTGAGTTTGATATCTGGTACCAAAAAAAAAAGAAAATGAGAAGACACTTAAAACAAGATGCAACCCCAGACATGCAGCTCACCAAAGGCAAACCCAGGGGGCAATGAGGTGGGACAATCCCAAAGCCACCCATCTGGCTTCTCTGAAGTGGTAACTGAATGAGGCTGTAGAAAAAAAATCAAATTTGAAATAATTTTTCTCAGATAACTGCAATAATGGTATTCACAATGAAAACCTTGCTTAGTGACTCTAGAGCAGCTACAAACAAAAAACAGTGGAGTTTAAGAAAATTAAGAAAGCTATGAGTGCTCAGCATAAGAAATAAATGGAATCCATAAGACAGATTCAAGCAGATATCAAGGAGATTAAAAATTCCACTGAAGGCAGCCACAGCCTATTAAACCAATGTGAGGCCAAGATCTCAGATATACAAGACAGGCTTGTAGGTGGCAATCATGAGAAGAAAGATTTCTTAAAAATAGCAAGGGGCCATGAGAAATCAGTCCAGCAACAGCTAGATGAGGCAAAGGAGAGTAACTTAAGATTGACTGGAGTCAATGAAAAAGAGATAGCACAAATGACATAAAAATTCCCTCATAGGGAAAAAGAACTTGAATACATAAGTGAGGCATACAGAATGCCAATTAGCCATGATCAAAAAAAAAAAAATCTACAGCCAGGCATATCAGAAATTCAATACAATAGAATCTTATAAGCTGTTAGGGGAAAAGAAACAAATGACCTATAAAGGAAAGCCCATCAGAATCACAGCTGATTTCTCAACACAAACCCTCAAGTCAAGGAGAGCCTGGGGTGAAGTATTTCAAGTTTTAAAGGAACATAACCTTCAACCCTGATTGTTGTGGCCTATAAAACTATCTTTCAAGACTCTTCCGGGAAGATGGCGACCAGGTGAGCAGCAAAGGAGTGATTCTCCTTGATAAACACCACCAGCTCGAGACAGACTTGGCGAGAGTGAAGGCTGGGACCTCGGCTGAGAAGTTCAAACTGAACGTGTTTCTCTGAGCTGCCGGGGGAGACGTGGTAGGGCAGCCCAAATGGCCCTGGCGAGATGCGGGAAAGCCCCGAATGCTGGGCACCAGAGATGCTCCGTGCGGGGAGGGGGCTTGGCTGGGTCCGAGCGCCCTGGGGGCACAGCCAGCTCGATCCCTCCCGCCTCCCGAACCGGCACAGCTTTCCAGCAACTCCCGTCAGAAATCAGCTTTTAAGCAGTGGCAACGTCGGGGGGTCTCAGATCTCGCACGCATCAGGCAGGCTACGCAGCCAAGGCCCTCAGCGACCTGCAGATCGCGGCCGAGGCGGGGTGAGGAGCACAGAGGAGCGGAGCATCCCGCTCCCTCCCCCAGCCCCAGAGAGCGCGAGGAAACAGAAGTGGCGGCGAGCGGGGGATGGCGAGCATAGCACAAAAAACTGGCACTTTGGAACCTTCCTGCCTGCAGGGACTCAGAAAAATGGTGAGCTATCTGCGCTCGCCACCGGATCACCGAGTGGGGGAGGAGATCCGTCCCTATACCTGCAGGGAACCCTGGGAGGGCGGGGGAGCAGTCTTACACACCCCACCCAGGTCTCTCGGTAGGGAGTAGCAAACCAGCATCTGAACAGCCTTTTAAGTGGAACTCTCAGCAGAAAGCTTAAGGGACATTCTCCCAGAGAGAAGGAGTCATTGGAGCAGCCCCTGCAGCAGACCTTTGCCTGCTGAACTGCCTGGGGAATTTATAGCTCAACATTTTGAATCTGATACCCAAAAATGGGAAAACAGAGGAACAAAACGCAGTCTCAGAACTCAACCCCACCCAGAACAAGTCCTGAATGCGAGGATACAGGGGAACTAGGAAGCCACATACCTGCAAGTTATGAAACGATTGCATCTGAAATGAAACAACTCCAACAGGCCATAAAAGAGCTTAAAGCAGAAATAAGCCACATACCTGCAATGATCTCTCAAGACAAAAAATGAACTGAAAACTATAATGAAAGAAATGTTCCATACACATAGAGAAGAAATAGATAAAAGATTAGAAGAAAATAGGAAACAAATGGAAACGTAACAAGAGCAATTTAGGAATGAATTACCAAGAATGAAACAGGTCCAAAGAGATTGCTAGGATTTGAAAACTTCCACAGAAAGCTTGCAAAACCGCTTAAATGAAACAGAAGATAGAATTTCAGACCTTGAAGACAGCATGGCAGCTTATGAGCGTGAAAGGAAGGATCTCATAAAATTATCAAAGACACAAGAAAAATCAATCCAACAGCTGCAAGATGAAGCAAAACGCAGTAATATTCGAGTAATAGGAGTGAGTGAAACAGCAGGAGACCACACAAATGATATAAAAAGAATATTTGCTGAAATAATAGCAGAAAATTTCCCAAACAAGGTAAAAGATACTGAGGTACAGTTAATCGAGGCATATAGAACCCCAACGATCCATAACCCAAAGAAAAACACACACAGATATATAATAGTCAAGATCCCAGATATCCAGCAAAAGAACACAATACTGAAAGCTGCTAGAGAAATGAAACAGATCACCTATAAAGGAAAGCCCATCAGAATCACAGCAGACTTCTCAACGGAAACCATGAAATCAAGAAGAGCTTGGAGTGAGATATTACAGCTTCTGAGACAAAACAACTTCCAACCCAGACTGATGTATCCTGCAAAACTATCCCTCAAATTCAATGGAGAAATAAAGTATTTCCACGATAAAGAACAACTGAAGAACTTCATGAGTGCCAAACCAGCATTGCAAACAGCACTAAAAGATATTCTAGACAGAGAAAAAAGAGACCACAATCCCAAGAACAACGATAGAAATAACTCCCTAAACAGAACAAGTAATTAAACAGTCAGCAAAAGAAGGAAAACAACAACAAGTAAATAACATGACTAGAATAAGCCAACATATAACCATTAATGTAAATGGCCTCAATTCACAAATCAAAAGGAAAAGTTTGGAAGAGTGGATTAAGGAACACAATCCAACGATATGCTGTATACAGAAAACACATTTTACTCAAAAGGAAATCCACAGGTTGAAAGTTAAAGGTTGGAAAACAATTCTCCATGCAACAGGTCCCCAGAAAAAAGCAGGGGTAGTTATTATGTTTGCAAACAATGTAAACTTCAAACCAAAAACAATCAAAAGAGATAAAGAAGGCCATTCCATACTAGTTAGCGGAAAGCTGCAAGAGGAAGAGGTAACAATCCTAAACATTTATGCACCAAACCATGGAGCACCTAACTTTACAAGTCAAATCTTACCAGATGTGAAAAATCAAATAACTAATAACACTATTGTAATAGGGGACCTGAACACCCCTCTGACACAAAGAGACAGGTCAACTGGACAGAAACTCAGCAAAGAAATAACAGACCTGAACCAAAAGCGTGAACAAATGGACTTAGTAGATGTATACAGAGCGTTCCACCCCACAACATCAGAATACACATTTTTCTCAGCTGCACATGGGTCTTTCTCTAAAATAGACCACATTCTAGCCAATAGAGCATATCTGCCTAAATGCCAAAGAATTGAAATTATCCCATGCATATTATCGGACCACAGTGCAATGAAATTGGAAATTAATGACAAAGAGAAGTCCAAAAACCACATAAACACTTGGAAATTAGACAACAACCTCCTGAATAACCAATGGGTCACACAAGAAGTTAAAGAAGACATTAAAAAATACCTACAAATAAATGAAAATGCAAGTACAACCTACCGGAATCTGTGGGATGCAATGAAAGTCCTCAGAGAGAAATTTATAGCAATGAATTCATATACAAAGAAAACAGAAAGACAGCAAATAAATAACCTAATGATACACCTCAAACTCTTAGAAAAAGAGCAACAAGCCAAACCAAGAGCCCAAAGAAGGGAGGAGATTATAAAACTCAGGGCAGAAATTAATGCAATTGAGATGAAGAAAACTCTACAAAAAATTAGTGAATCAAAGAGTTGGTTCTTCGAAAGAATAAATAAAATAGATAAACCCCTAGCCAACCTTACCAAAAAAAGAAGGCAAAGATCTCAAATTCATGCAGTACGGAATGAAAAGGATGAAGTCACTAGAGATCCCACAGAAATCCAAAAGATCATTAATACCTACTTTAAAAATCTGTATTCCCATAGGATAGAAAATACAGAAGAAATGGACAGATTCCTAGAAAGGTACAAATTACCAAAATTGAATCAGGAAGACGTAAAAATCCTGAATAACCCAATATCAATTAATGAGATTGAAAATGTCATTAAAAACTTACCAACAAAGAAAAGCCCAGGCCCTGATGGATTCACAGCAGAATTCTATAAAACATTCAGAGAAGATCTAATGCCAACACTCCTCAAACTCTTCAATGAAATCAAAAAGGAAGCAACTCTCCCCAACACATTTCTGGAGGCAAGTATTATACTGATACCAAAATCGAGAGAGACCCAACCAAGAAAGAGAGCTACAGGCCAATCTCTCTAATGAACATAGATGCAAAGATACTCAACAAAATATTGGCAAATAGATTACAGCGAATCATAAGGAAAATTATACACTATGACCAGGTAGGATTCATTCCAGGAATGCAGGGATGGTTCAATATTCGCAAACCAATAAATGTAATACACTATATTAATATAGTCAAAAACAAAAACCACATGATCATCTCAATAGATGCAGAAAAGGCTTTCAATAAAGTCCAACATGCATTCATGTTAAAAACCTTAGAAAAAATAGGAATAGATGGCCTCTACCTCAATCTGATCAAAGCCATCTATAATAAACCAACAGCCAACATCATACTAAATGGACATAAACTGAAAACTTTCACTTTAAAGTCAGGAACAAGACAAGGATGTCCATTGTCACCACTCCTATTCAACATAGTTCT
>PVLD010033576.1:0-13526 GCA_004027595.1 Dinomys branickii
AAAAAGAAAGTAAATGTCCCCCTCCTTGACCTTTTTCTTTTTTTCAGGCCCTCAACAGATTGGATGATGCCTGCCCACAGTGGGGAAACAACCTGCTTTATTCAGTCCACTGATCTGAATGCTAATTTCATCCGGAAACCCCCTCATAGACACTCTTAGAATATTGTTTAATCTGTGCACCCCATGTCCCAGTCATACTGACAGGTAAAATTAAACGTCTTACACACCCAACTCATTGTGGTTACTGGAAGCTGTTATGGTTTATGTATACCACGGCTGCCCCCTCAAAGTCACATGTGCTCATAGGTGGGGCTTTTGGGAGTGACTGCCTCAAGAGTGTGTGATACTGGATGAGTCCACTGACCCATTTAGCATAGTTCTATAAGTGGATGATGGACTTACTAAAGATAGAAGACCCAACCCAACCTGGGTGTGGGTGGCACCAACCAGTAGGCTTGTAGCCTGCACAGAATAGAAAGGGAAAAAAGGAGGAGGGTGTGCTGCTTCTCACCTGCAGGCCACGACCTGACTCTCCTCTGCCGTGCCTCCCCACCCTGGAGCCAGCTATAGATGGAAATCTCTATAAACTGAGCTAAAGTAAATCTCTCCTTGTGGGTGTTGGGTATTTTGTTCCAGCTATGAGAAAATAGTGAAGACAGCTGTAAACTCTGGATTTTTGTCTTGCCTTGCCAACAGGCTGAGTGTGCTCTTCTGGCCAGAAAAGATGACTCGTGGAAGTGCAAGGATGCACAGCAAGCTTCCCCTGGCAAGCAGGTGGGAACATGGAGCAGATTTGGTGAATCAGGACCTAGTAGTGTATATCATGTTAACCTAAAAAGGACTGAGATCTATATGTAAAAATCACACAATTTTTTATTGAGAACCATAAATTAAAAAGTATTAAATTAAGAGGTGGACTATGTTCCTGGGAGGGAAGGCTTAATAATGTTAAGATTTCAATTTCCCCAAATTAAACTATAAATCAAATGCAATTTCAATTCAAATTCTACTGGGGCATTTTTTTCTTTTAAGTTTATCTGGAGGGAAAAGATATGAATAAGAATAGATAAAAATTTTTTTCAAATCTTGAATATAGCCAGTGGATACTGGCCTTATCAGCTAATGAAACAGTGTGGTACTGATTCAGCAATGTGCCCTTTATGTGTCTGATACTAAACAGACACATAAAGGGCACATTCTCAAGGTTGCTAGAACACAACCAAATGTTCATAAGCATATAACATGTATTACGTGTGGTATTTCAAATAAGCCATACTGAAAGGATAACAGTGTTGGGATAAGCTAAGTTTTATACCCTATTATACCCTGTAGCAGAATAAATCAGTATAAATTTAAAATTATAATGTCAATAAATAATAAAAAATATTAATATGTGGGATTAGAGAAAATGAAAGTGAATATTTATGAATTCAGAATGTGTAAATCTAGCTGAAGCTTGTTACTCTGAATCTTAGAAGAAAAGAGAGACTTGAGGACATAAAAGCCTAAACATCTGTGGGACGAACATACCACAGAAAAGCCAGAGTAAAAGACAAAAGAAAAAACATCCATATAACATTTAAAGAGTGCTTGGAGTTTTTACAAATCAACAAGAAAAGGTTAAAACACCAATAAGAATTAAAGAGCAACATATTCATTACCCTATTATTGGATAACCCTTTTGAAAGGGCCGGCTGTCTGCGAGGCGCTGTGTGGGGGTGGGGACAAGATGATGGATGAGTGGCACTGTCTCTACTCTCCTGGCTCTTAAAATAGGTGAGATACAACTGCTAAAAAATGAGCACATATCCGATTAAAAGTTGTAATAGTGCTAGGAAGAAACCAGCTGGGCAGAGTAACATAATACTTTGGTACAAGCTCAGGAAGGGCTCCCTGAAAAGTGCCACACAGCTAAGTCCCTTAGACTGAGAAGGCACTTGCTAACCTAAAGGGCAGGAGGGTTCCAAGCTGTTCAGTGATGCGAAGAAGAGAAAAGAGGTGAGCACGGTAAGGGAAGGGGCAGGGAGCTACTAAGCCTGAGACCAAAGAGGAGGGCAGGGGCCAGATCCTGCAGTCATCTAGGTTATGGTGACTAGTTTGGAATTTATTTCATAAATTAGGAGAATGCAGCAAAGGGTTTTAAGCAGAAGAATAACCTGATCAAATATTACATCGAAAAAGGCTACTATATAGACAAGAGATTGGAGGGGTGAGAGAATGTAAACCAGGTGACCAGCTTGGGAGTTGCTGTGTGGGCTGGGCTGGGCTGTGACAATGACCTCTACTGAGGTTTGCAGGGGAGATGGAGGGGGATGTGTGTGTGTGTGTGTGTGTGTGTGTGTGTGTGTGTGTGTGTGTGTGGATACAGTTTGAAAAGAAAAAAAAAACTGGCATTTGCTTAAGAGTGAGAAGAGAAATCAAGAATAACTTCCAGGTTTCTGACCTAAGTAGCCCTGAAAATAGTGATGACAATTTCTTAGGCAGTGACATCAGGAGGCATCAGTGTTTTAGAACCCGTTCAACTGGAAATTTCTCTCTTATATACTATTGGTGGGAATGTAACTTAGTGTAGCCACTATGGAAAACACTAGGTTCTCAAGAAACTGAAAACAGGGAGCTCTCCTTTGATCCAGCTATGGAACTCCTGGGTATCTGTCTGAAGAGAATGAAGTCAGCATACAGAAGAGATACCTGCATAGCAGTGCTTGACACAGGATTGTTCTCAATAACCAAGGTGTGGAATCAACAGATGAGTGGGTTAAAAAATTGTGTACATATATATAATTCATAAATTATACAAATACTTAAGTATAATTTATATAATTTAATGTAATTGGCCACTTCTAATCTTTTATTTATGCATAAATTATGTGAAAAATTATATAAATGGGTATTGCAAGCCATAAAGAAGAATGAAACGCTGTCATCCTGTCGTTCGCATGAACAAGGATAGAACTGAAGATCATTATGCTAAGAGAAATTGATCAGACATGAAAGACAGATGCTGTTTTTCCTCACACACATAAACTTAAAAAAGAAAAGCTGACCCTAGAGTAGGACTACCAGGGACTGGGAATGGGGAGAGGGAAGACAGTGGGCTTGAGAAACAGTAGAAGGAAGTGTGGACACTATCAAGCACAATATCAGCATGTATGGAAATGCCACAGTGAAACCACTGATTTGTAAAAGTAATAAATGTTAATTTTTAAGTTATTGCTTTTTTTTTTTTTTTTTTTTTGTCTTTTTGAGACAGGGTCTCGCTATGCAGTTCAGGCTGGCCTTGAGCTCACTTTGTAGCCCAGGCTGGTCTTGAACTCACAACAATCCTCCTGCCTCAGCTTCCTGAGTACTGGGGTTACAGGCATGTGCCACCACTCCCAGCTTTAACACGGAGATTCTTGAGGCACATTCAGGTAGAGGTACAGTATTCCTGTCTATTGATTGAGTCTGGAGCCAGGACTTTGGAGGTACAAGTGTGGGAGCTAGCATATGCAGTAAACAAAGTCATGAGGAGTGAACGAGGATGACATCACTGGCCTGGGCCACAGGAGCACATCTAGGGGGGAACTGTGAAGGAATGGGAAGAAGCACAAAGTAACCCAAGAAGAGGTATATTTTTTGTTTTATTTGTTTGTTTGGTTGTTTTTTGAGACAGGCTCTCACCAGGCAGTTCTAGCTGACTTTGAACTCACTATGTACCCCAGGCTGGCTTCACACGCATGGTGATCGTCCTGCCTCAGCCTACCAGGTGCTGGGATTTCAGATGTGAGTCATTACTCCTGGCCTACATGGTGTCTTGGAAGGCAAGAAGAGAGTGTGTTAGGAAGAAGTGGTAAATGGTATTGAAACTATCCTACAGCAAGGCCTAGAGAGATAAGGTCAGGAAAGTATCCCAGGGTTTGGTGAAGTAGAGAGCACTGGTGATTTGTGGGAACAGGATGACAGGCCATTGAACAATGAGGAGGTGATAACAGTGCATAGAGATGTCCCATAGCATCCAAAGGGGATGGTTCCAGACCCCCACGTATACAAAAATACTGGCTACATGAGCAGATGATCAAGTCCTTCTATGAAATGACATAGTATTTGCATGTAACCCATGCGTGTCTTCCCCTGTGCAATCATCTCTAGATTACTCAGACATAGTACAATGCAGATGCTTTATAAATAGTTGTTATACCTACTGCTTAGGCAATAATAACAAGAAAGAATATCTGTGCATGTTCAGAGCAGACACAATTTAAAAATGATGTACAGTTTTTTCAATCTGTCATTGTTGAATCCCTGAATGTAGAGGGTTGACCACAATCTCTTTAAGGAGTTTGAACCTAAAGAAGGGTAGAACAGCCATGATACAAGACCAAAACACAATTGTCCAGTAACAAATTAAAAAGTACTTCATGTTAGTAGCAACTCATAAAAAGCAAGTTACATAGGAAGGTGAATCTTTTTAAAAACTATTAAGCTGGCAAAAACTAAATATGTTCAGAGAGGTGCGATGCGCTCCTCCACACACTGTATCAAGGGGTTGCAAATTCGTATGGCATTTTAGTTTTCTACTAATCATTTTAACAAAGCAAGTTCATTCCTAAGAATATATCTAAGGAAAAAATTATGGATGTGTGCAAAAAATGGACTTTTTTTGTCCCAATGTTACACAGAAATAATAAATGTTGCAAGCAAATGAAATGTCCAACAGGAGACTAGTTAGATTATAAAACAAATGGTATTGAATACTATTGTATAAGAAGTCTAGAGATAGGTGGTTGCTGGCCTGGTCATCAAGATGTTTTAGGGTAATCAAGACATGTTTTATTGTACTTTTTATTTTTCACTTCTGCTAGCATTTGTTGTTGTTTAATTTCTTGATGATGGCCATCCTTTCTGGGGTAGGATGGAATCTCAGTGTAGTTTTAAATTTGCATTTCTGTAATGACCAGAGACCTTCAGCATTGCTTCCTGTGTTTATTGGCCATTTGAACTTTTTTGGTGAACTATTAATTTCACTTGCCCATTTTATGATTGGTTTTTTATTTTGTGGGCTCTAATTGTTTTGAGTTTTTTATATATTCTAGGTGTTATTCCTGTCTGAGGAGTAACTGGCAAAATATTTTCCCACTCTGTAAGTTGTCTTTTCACTGTTGGTTGTTTCTTTTACTGTGCAGAAGCATTTTTAATTCGATATGACCACATTTATTGGTTCTTAGTACTATTTCCTGTGCAACTAGCGTTCTGTTCAGAAAGTCCTTTCCTACACCTACGACTTCAAGAGTTTTTCCTATTTTACCTTCCAACAGGTTTGTTTTAACATTTACCTCTTTGGCCCATTTTGTTTTTAGTTTAGCACATGGTGGGTGATAAGGGTCCAGATTCAATCTTCTACATGTAAGTAGACAATTTTCCCAACACCATTTATTAAAAAGGCTATTTTTCTTTTAGTGTATGTTTTTGGCCTCTTTGTCAAAGGTCAAATAGTTGAATGTGATTGAGGTTGTTTTTACATCCTCTATTCTGTCCCATGGACCTCATGTCTGTTTTTGTGTCAGTGCCATGCTGTTTTTATCACTATAGCTTTGTAACATAACTTCAAGTCTGGGATTTTGATGACTTTTCCTTAGATCTTGTTACCCAGAATTGCTTTTATTATTCTGGGTCTCTTCAGATTACATGTAAATTTTAGTATTGTTTTCCCCAATTCTGTGAAAAATGCCATTGCTATTTTGATTAGGATTGCATTGTCTATATATTAGTTTTGGAAGTATGACCATTTTGACTATATTTGTTTTGCTTATCCATGAACAGCGGACATCATTCCATTTTCTGGTGTCCTCTTTGATTTCCTTTTAAAGAGTACTATAGTTTCCATTGTAGAAGACTTTCACTTTTTTAGTTAATTCCTGAGCATTTAATTTCTCTTTGTGCCATTGTGAATGGTATTTTTTTCCTAATTTCTTTCTTAGTGGGTTCATTATTGGTAGATAGGAACACTATTTGTTTTTATATGTTGATTTTGTATCTACATTACTCAATTTAGTTATTGATTCTAGGAGAGGAGTCTTTTGGTGGATCTTTTATGGGTCTACTATGTAAAGGATCAAGACATGGGTATTTGTATTGATGTCTTGTATCCATGTCTTTTGCTGCATATTTGAACAAAATGGGCTGTATGGGGGGTAAGCAACTATAGTCTGCCAGTCTCCCCCTGAGGGCCCCTGAGCCAGGGTCCTTCCCCTCCCATATGGTTCTCATCCCCCATTGCTTCTGTCCTTTCTATTTCCTGCCCATTTTCTGCCTCCTCTCTGACAGGGGCCCGGCAGACAGGATTTCTGTCGTACCTTTGAGTCTTTATTCTAGACAAATCTACTCATTCAAGAAAATTCAAAAAGAAAAACTATTACAACTTCTTTATGCTCCCAGAGTTCCAAGCACCAAAAAATTCAGTAACCCGAATGTTTGATGAGTATATGGGGTTTACAGCCAGGCTATTAAAATTTCAATACAACTTGAGGCTTATTTAAATGTGTATATTGGTTACACACATCAGAAATAAGAATCTCTCTTTACAATCTTTAACAAAAAAGCTACGTAATAAGTTCAGATCATTTATTAAAAGTTCCCATATTTTGCCAGAGCCCACACTGGAATAAAGAAAAAACAACCCACCTACTTTTCTTGAACATCTTTAGGCAGATCCTTCTTAGAGTTCAAATTCTAGTGCTTTTGATGCTGTGAATATATATGATATCAGTGTGTAAGTAAACGCAGAACAGTCACTGAGGACACAGCTGTGGGCCACCTAGGCTGTAGATTTCAGTGTCCCTAGAAAAGCAGAGCTAGAACTTGAGGCAGGTCAGCAAGACAACCACAGGCATGTGTTTGATTTTTTTTTTTTTTAAGTTACTAGAAATCTCTCACTTTCTACAGTACTTGGCCACCAGAAAGGCCAAGAATATATAAAACCATTTTAGAAAGAAGATCATACAGTCTACTTGACCAAGTACTGCACCACATTTTCTCCAACTAGCAAAAGAATAGCATTGAACCTGTGCTTCTTGATAGGGATTTTGTTAACAAGAAGCTTTGTTAATTCGCTTGAAATATACTCTCTCTTTATCTCCTGTCTTACACTGTCCAATATTCTCATTTTTTTCAGCATCATGGACCTGGTATCTTGCCTACATTTCTGGTAAATCTTCCAAGAATCAAGATTGTTCCAGGATCCATTCTTGTGAAATCTATGAGGAAGGTTTCCTCTGCGCTTACCCCATGGTGTGTGCTCTTTTACTGTGTTCCCACAGCTATTTCCATTGTGTCTTTCAAATTACACAGTGCAGTGATGGGAAGAGGGAAGCTGGCTGAGAATTTTGAGGATTGGAAAACTGGGCCCACGCCAAACACCATGAGCCCAACTTCCCCTTTTTCGCATCTAGTTGCTCTGTTCCCCAAGGAATGGAAGCCGGGGCTGGATGCGATGGGGGTGGTTATCTTTTGTCAACATGAGCAGGTGAACACACAGGGCCGCACGTTTGGAGTAGTGCTATACGACAGTGGTGAAGGTGCCCTGAGTGACAGCAGATCCCTGAAAACTGATAGTGCAGGGTAACAGCAAATTGGTCTCAGCATTTTTGAAAGAGCTGTTACAATTATTTTACCGGAAACTCTTTGTTCTGTCTCATTTACTTCGCAGTTCTTGGCGTTTTCCTCCTCAAGCTATCCTCTTCTGTTTTCAAAAAGAAGATTGTGGGTTACTATTTAACTGGATACTGCACTCCTTGAAGCCTAGCTGGGAGCAGGATGGGCTCCCCACGGAGGAGGAGGGGCTCCCGCTGGGAAAGCACAGGCTTCCGGGTAGAGCGAGCTGAGAGGGAGTCGGAGAAGGAAAGACTTGGGGCTTCGCTTTTCAAAGCTGCTCTTCCCTTTGGGAGCAGGAGAGGGAGGATCAGAGAGTGGAACTTCCCTCACATCACTTCTAAAAACTGCTTCGAGCTTTACCACTCCTGAACTAAGGCTAAAATACTGTATCCAAGCGGTGGCCCATTTCAGTTAAGCCGATTAGAAAAGAAACAGAAAATGGGTCCCCATTCCAAGATTTAGAATTGAGCTTAGAACTGTGGCTGCCTGGTGATCGTATCAGCCATCACTTCGCTTCCCTTTTTCTAGGAAAAGTAGCCACACTCTCACTCACACCACTCACACAGGCTTCGGAATTTCAGGCCAAGTGCCCAGTTAGCTGTTACCAACAAACTGCTGTCAGGATTATCTCTGGGGAGTGGTGTTAGGGCAGTAACAGGGTGGAGGAAACTTATCTCTTGCTTAATACTTCTTTTGCTTAATGCTCTGTGTTTTGTAAGAGCTTTTTAAAAAATCCGCTCATAGTTTTCATTTAAAAAAAGTAATAGTTCAGATTTTAAACTATTGAGTCATTATAATTTTTAAAATGAGCACTTTACTACTTACATAAAGATAAAGAGAGGTAAAGAAAAGCACTGGAGAAAATTCCTTGTTCTGAAGACCCTCTCACCTACACCAAACCTAAAATGCCATGCTTATGCATTCAGATAGAAGGAGGGCCAACGTGACAGTGGCCATTCACAATCAGAGAAATTTGAGCGCAGCTTTACAAATGTGGATGCATTTTATTGAATTCATCCTCTTCTTTCTTTTTCTGTTTTGAGGTTTCCTCATTTGCTGTTGATTGGAGGACCAGATTTCCTAAATCAAAAGGAGGTGTGTGCTGCCCTTTCTAGAATCCCATTGTTCCATCCGCTTCCTGAGGCCTCCCTCCTACAGGATTGCACGCATGGCTTCAGTGAGGTTTCTTTTTTCCTTTTCAATTTCTGCATGTAAATTGAAAACTAAAAAGCATGCAGGTTAGAATGAGCAAAGGCTCAGAATAGATTCACCTTCTTCCATTGAGAGCCTTGAATATAAATCATGGCTTAGAAGAAGGGGGTAGGGGAGGGCAGACGGAATTCATGGGCCTGGCCTCATTCTACAATTAAATACAGAAAACCAACCTGAATGAATATAGATACTCCTCATGGATAGTAAGGCAACACTATATGTGTTTCTTAGTTTCTACAATGGGAGTTCTTTTTTAAAATAATGAAAATTGGGGCTGGGGATGTAGCTCAGTGGAATAAGTGCCTGCCTGGCAAATGTAAGGTCTTGAGTTCAAGCCCCAGTACTACCAAAAAAAAAACCAAAGAATATAATGTAAACCTATTTCTTTTGTAAAATCATATGACCATTTATGGGCCCATAAGGAGTTCTCCATTTAAAGGACTCTATGCGAATATTTTTATAACATTTATTTCATTAGTTATCTCCCTTCTTTATATAGCTTCAGCATTTTTCATTCTATTCATTTTTCTTTCTCGTCAAGTAAACTTTTTTTGACATTTTCATCTTAAAGAAAAACTCCCTCTCCTTCCGTTTACATCTAAGATCTTTCAAAAAGATGGCCTCCATCAGGCCATCTATCTCCTTAACATAAAACTGAACAAACATACTCTAGGGTGCCTGTCCTTGCCCCCAGTGTTCTCAGACCCTGCTGGAATTCTCTCCTTGAACCATTTTCCTCGCTGAATCTGTAAATTTGTCCCCCTTGCTCCTTCTCACTGTCCTGTGTGTGCTCTTCCATTTCAAACAGCCCCATGCTCAAGGTTGGGACCTCTGTCTTCTCACTCCCTTTGGGATTGCGTTACTCGGTCAGATATTTAAGTACCCAGTGTAAATCGAGCAGTGTTCTTGCTCACTGAAATTATAGGTAGTGGTAGTTACTTTTACATATGTGCTTGTATCACTTAGGGTTCACTAGGTGAATGGATTTATTATAAAAATATATATGATGTATAAAGGATTACAAGGTAGGTTTACAATGACCACATGCAGCCAAGGGTGGAAGCATGCAAAAGGGCTGTCTGTGCTCTGGAGAGCCAGGGGACCCAATCAGACACTGAAAGCCTGGGATCAATGCAATGTGCTGTGTGAGAGCCTGTGTGGGAAGCTGACGGGTCCACACTCGAAGCCTGAGGAGTGCGCTGGTAGCCTGGAGGTGGACATCCAAAGGCAATGGCAAAGGCTGGAGGTGCTCTGAAGAAGGAAAAGCAAGCCCTCCTTCCGCTTCCCCTCCTTTTTTGCTATCTCTTTTTATTCCATCCAGGCTATGATCCTATTGGGTGGTGCCATCCCAAACCTACAGTGGTCTTCCCTTTTTAGTAAGTCAATCATCGAGTCACATCCAGAGCTGTGCTAAACTAATCTACTAGGCATTTCTTATTCAAACTGACACCACAATTCACCATCACAATGCTAACAACCACTGAGACTAACCATCTTGGCCAACTATTTCTTTGAGTATTGGATGCACAGAGCCAACTCCTGGTATATATTTCTACTTACAGGCCTCATAGCCACCTCAAACTAAATGCATTAAATGTGAAATTATTTCTCTTTCCAGCCCTGTTTCAAACTTTCCTTCCTGGAAGAAGCCACCTAAGTAACCACCTAAATTAGCAAGTTGGGAGAATTATGTAATTCCTTTTCCTCCTTTAGCTTGTCCACCCATTTGTCACCAGGTTAGCTGTATTTTTTTATTGAGCCTAGACTCTACCCTCCATGCTCCCCATTCTCACATGTCCACTTTAATTCAGTCTTTATCATTTCTTGCCTACATTGTCTTCCTACCTCTATGCCCACCCTATTTCTTTTCCCTATTTCTGAATATTGTTAAAATGCAAATGTGATCGTGTCACTTGTCTATTTAAAGGCCTCTATTTATTGTTGCTTCCTGGATGGCGTCCAAACTCCTTAGCATGACATATTAAAGAGATATTAAGCAAAATGCTGAGCACATATAACAGATTGCGGTGCTTGGTCCTTCACAGACTTCCATATCAACAGTATTATTTTGGTTTTATAAATAAGTACTAGCAAGTTCTCAGGGCTTTTGTCTTTGCATAAGCCCTTCCCTATTCCTGGAATGTTCTTCCTTCTCTCACTGTCTAATCCTCACTCTTTCCTGAAGACTGCTGCATGTCAGGTTGACCAGGACGCTTGTAATGATCTACCACTGTGGCTGAGATGCTGCCCAGTGAGGCGTCTTCTCATCTCACACGTTGTGATAGTGCATACTGTAGACACTTGCTCAGTAAGCTCAATGATTAATTTTTGAACAAATTAACCAATGAATGATGAACATAGCCTTCCATTTTATTTTATAAACGTAGACTGGTAACACTAAAAGGGATCTCAGTGAATGTCTAGCCTATAGATGAAGAAGCCAAAGCTAATAAATTAGGTCTCATGAGTCCTATTTCTTTTCTCCTTTCCATGGTTTCTGAGATCTGTGTTTCTACATTTCACCATTGATTAAAGTGAGGTATCTTTTTAATGAAGATTTAACTAGAAAGCAGCCAAAGTTATTCAAGGGCATTAGTATAGTGACTGCCAGAGGGTCTTCTGTACCACACGAGATCTCTACTGCTCTCTGAAGCTCAGCCCCTTACTACCCATCTACGTATGGACCATACACCCTGCCGTTATTTAGCATAGCATCTTTATTTGGTGGTACTGACACTTTAAAACTGTTCCTTCTTCAGTGAGAAGATAAATATTTTTTAGGTAAAAGTTTAGTTCATCTTTTCCTTTGTAGTATTTTCCTTTTAAAAACAATCTTCAAGGGCTGGAGGTACAGCTCAGTGGGCTAAGTGCTTGCCGCTGAGCACTACGGCCCTGAGTTCGATCCCCGGTCCCGGAAAAAAAAAAAAAAAAACAATCTTCATTGGGCTGGGGAGATAGCTCAGTGGCATGGCATCTGCCTTGCAAGCATCAGGTCATGAGTTTAATTCCCAGTACCATCAAATAAAAAAAAAAGCCAGGGCAAGTTTAAAGGGGGCTGGGGATGCGGCTCAGTGGTAGAGCTCTTGCCTTGCATGCACAAGGCCCTGAGTTTGATCCCCAGCACCACATACATTAAAAATAATAATAATAATAATAATAAATTTAAAAATGATCGTCATCATCATCATCATTATCCAGAGAACACCACAGAGTTTGTTGACACACTGGAGAGAAGCCAGAACACTACAATCTGTGTTAGAGGACATACGTTTAAGAAACGACAAAAATAATTTGCCATGTATAGCCTAGAAGAATGGCAGGAAACCAAGGGTATGGTGACTTATAAATAACTAAGAACTACCAAGAGGAAGAGAATTACACTGGATGTGGTCAAAGAGATTAAAACAAGTAGCATGAAGTAAGACAAAAATATATCATGTGTAAAATTCACGTTCATACACAAATTCAGCAAGAAAATTAATTAATTTATAAATATTGAATCTTTACAAAGTGCCAGGCACTATATATAAGAATGTTCCATGTACTTCTGCCTTACTTTATCTTTAGAACAACCTAGCAAGAAAGGTATTTTATGATTGCAGAGGAAAAACTGAGCCCTAGAAAGGTCGAGTAACTTGCTTTGCACAAAGGTAAACCTTTTGGTATTCATGGTAAAACGCTAATTAGAATTTATAAAATGCTTACATTTTTCAAAAGAACTTCCATACAGGAGTTCATCAGTTGCCACAATAGACTTACTGTTTTTCTTCCTACTTTCAGATGAGGTCAGACTTTTCCATGGTCACTTAATTGATAAACAGTACAATTGAGTTTGGACTCCTCCAGCTATAACATGCAAACCTCTGAGAGCGCAAACCATAACTTTCGGTGGGCAGAGCTCACGGAGACAGGCTGGAGCTCTTTTCAACCACTTTCATTCTCACAGCAAGGTGTGTTTGATGTCAGCCTTGTTGAGATATAATCCATACACCGTAACATCTTTTTCACTTAAATTGCACACTTCCGTGATTTGTGTTATATTCAGAACTGGGTAGCCATTACCAAAGTACAATTGTGGAACACGTCTATCACTTCCCACTCAGACAGACCCATGCTCATTAGTCTTCCCCTCATACTTTCCCCACATCTAGTCACTAGCAATTCTAATCTGCTTTCTATCTCTGTGACTGTGTCTACTCTGAACATCTCGTATCATTGGAGTCACACAATATATAGCCTTTCATACCTGGATTCTTTCCACTTAGCATGTTTTCCAGGTTCATTCTTATTGTATTCTTCATTCCTTTTTGTGATTGAATAATATTCCACTGTATGCATATACCACATTGTATGTATTCACTCCTCTGTTGGTAAACACTTGAATTGTTTCTACTTTTATACTATTATGCTATAAAAATTCTTTTTGCTTTGTTTTTGTTTTGTTTTGTTTTTTGAGACAGGGTATGTAGTTTATTTTTTTTTATTTTTTTTTTATTTTTTTATTTTTTTTTATTTTAGAAACATAAAAGTACAAAAACATATTGACAAACAGACACCCATTATCATAGAAAATAGTACAATCACAACTAATCTATAGACAAGGTGATATGGTCTCAACAGTAGTTGTTGCTTTATCCATTGATATCTTCGAATTGTAGATGTATGGACCCATATACAGACAT
>PVLD010033577.1:0-13525 GCA_004027595.1 Dinomys branickii
GAATGTCCCTTAAGCTTTCTGCTGAGATTTGTTCTTCTGTCTTCCCTTTTTTGGGTATCAGATTCAAAATATTGAGCATTAGATTCCCCAGGCAGTTCAGCAGGCAAAGGTCTGCTGCAGAGGCTGCTCCAATGACTTTTCTTTGGGGGAATGTCCCTTAAGCTTTCTGCTGAGAGTTCTGCTTAAAAGGCTGTACAGAAGTTATTTAGCTACTCCCTAGTGAGAGACCTGGTTGAGGTGTGTGAGACCACTCCCCCGCCCTCCCAGGGTTCCCTGCAGGTATAGGAATGGATCTCCTCCCCCACTCGGTGATCTGGTCCCGAACGCAGATAGCTCACCAGTTTTCGGAGTCCCTGCAGGCAGGAAGGTTCCAAGGTGCCAGTTTTTTGTGCTATGCTCGCGATCCGCCGCTCGCAGCCCCTTGTTTCCTCGCGCTCTCCGGGTCTGGGGGAGGGAGCGGGATGCTCCGCTCCTAGGCTGCGCAGCCTGCCCGATGCGCGCGAAATTCGAGATTGCCGGGCGTTGCCGCTGCTAAAAAGCCGATCTCTGTCGGGAGTCGCTGGAAAGCTGCGCCGGCTCGGGAGGCGGGAGGGACCGAGTTAGCTGTGGCCCCCAGGGCTCTTGGACCCAGCCAAGCCCCCTACCCGCGTGGAGCGTCCCCGGCTTCCAGCGTCTGGGGCTTTCCCGCGTCTCGCCACGGCAGTTTGGGCCGCCCTACCGCATCTCCCCTGGCAGCTCAGAGAAACACGTTCAGTTTGATCTTCCCAGCCGAGGTCCCGGCATCCACGCTCGTCAAGTCTGTCTCGAGCTGGTGGTGTTTATCAAGGAGGATCGCTCCTTTGCTGCTCACCTGGTCGCCATCAGGAGCAGCTACAACAGCAGCACCAGCAGAAACAGCACGTGTTGTTGGGCCTCTGGTTTCCAGGCGCCTGGGACACAGCGGGTGTTCCTTCATTTTGCGATTGCTGTCTTTTTAGCATTTCAGCTACTTCAGGACCCAACTGGCCGGTCGCCTGGAGGTGTGCGCGGCGCACTGGGGTCCGAGGGCGCGAGGCTGGGCAACTCGGTCCTCTAGTGGAGCCGGCTCGCTGCCATCCGCCCAACTTCAGCACCCGGCGGCGAGGAGACAGGGGGGAGGCCTGGGTGTTTGAATTTAGAGCACTGATTTTTTTTTTTAACTCTTTATATGTTCTAGATAGACGTCCTTTGTTTGTTGGACCATCAGCTAAAATTTTTTCAATTTTCAAAACCTAATTTGTGGGTTTTCTTTTACTCTGTTGGTGACTTCTTTACATGTGCAAAAACTTTTCAATAGGATGAGATCCCAGTTATTGATAATTTGAAGTATCTCCCAGGCAGTTTGGTTTTTGTTCATGAACTCTCTGCCTACCCCTATGTCTTCAAGATTTTATCTACTTTCTCTTCCAGTAGATTTATTGTTTTTGTTTTAATATTGAAATCTGTGATCCATTTTGACTTGAGTTTGGTACATGATGATGGGCTTGCTTATATTTTCAGTCTTTGGCAAATGGGAAACCAATTTTTTCCAGCACTATTTATTAAAAAGTCTATCTTTCTTCCAGTGAGCTTGTTTGGCCCCTTTGTCAAAAATTAGGTGGCTGAGTATTTATGGTTGTGGCTGCTTTTTTCAGTCTGTTACATTGATCCTTTGGTCTGTTTTTTAGCCAGTACAATGTTGATTTTATTACAGCAGCTTTGTGGTATATTTTCAGGTCAGGGATTGTGATTCCACCTGACTTGTCTTTGTTGCCCAGGATTACTTTTGCTATTCTGGGTCTCTTCTGGTTCCAGATGAATTTTAGAAATATTTTCTCTAGATCTCTGAAGTACATTAATGGTAATTTAATGGTAATTGCATTGAATCTGTGCAACAATTTTGATAGTATGGCCATTTTCACAATGTTGGTTCTTCCTACACATGAGCAAAGAATATTTTTCCATTTACTGAAATCCTCTTTGATCTCTTTTTTCAGAGTACTGTAGTTTTCACTGAATAGTTCTCTTACTTCTTTTGTTAGATTGATTCCTAAATATTTCAATTTTTTGGATGCTATTGTGAAAGTTATAGTTTCCTTAATTTCTCTTTCAGTCTGTTTGTTGGTTGTGTATTTTTGAGTGTTGAATTTGTGTCCAGCTGCACTACTGAATTTTTTGATGAATTCAAGGAGTCTTCTGGTGGAGTTTTTGGGGCCTTCTATGTAGAGTGTCATGTCATGTGCAAATAGTGATAATTTCACTTCTTCCTTTCCTATCTTTATTCTCTTTATTTCTCTCTCTTGTCTAATTGCTCTAGCTAATGCTTCCAGAACTATGTTGAATAGGAGTGATGACAGTGGACATCCTTGTCTTGTTCCTGATTTTAAAGTGAAAGCTTTCAGTTTTCATCCATTTAGTGTGATATTGGTTGTTGGCTTGTCATAGATGGCTTTGATCAGACTGAGGTAAAGGCCATCTATTCCTATTTCTTCTAGGGTTTTTAACATGAATGCATGTTGGACTTTATCAAAAGCTTTTCCCACATCTATTGAGATGACCATGTGGTTTTTGTCTTTGGGTCTATTGATATGGTGTATTACATTAATTGATTTGTGAATATTGAACCATCCCTGTATTCCTGGAATGAATCCAACCTGGTCATGGTGTATAATTTTTTCCTTATGATTCGCTGCATTCTATTTGCTAGTATTTTATTGAGTATCTTTGCGTGTATGTTCATTAGGGATATTGGCCTATAGTTCTCTTTTTTGGTTGGGTCTTTCACAGGTTTTGGTATCAGTATAATACTTGCCTTCAGAAATGAGTTAGGGAGAATTTCTTCCTTTTCAATTTCATTGAAGAGTTTGAGGAGTGTTGTCACTAAATCTTCTCTGAATTTCTTATACAATTCTGCCATGAATCTATCAGGGCCTAGGCTTTTTTGCTGGTAAATTTTTAATCACATTTTTAATCACTTTTGATATTGGGTTGTTCAGGATTTTTATATCTTCTAGATTCAACTTGGGTAATTCATACATATCTAGGAATCTGACCATTTCTTTTGAGTTTTCTGTCCTATGGGAGTTAAGATTTTCAAAGTAGGTATTAATGATCTTTTGAATTTCTGTAGTGAGGTTCTATAGTGAGGCCTTCCTTACTGCATGAATTTGATGTTTTTCCTTTCTTTTTTTGATAAGGTTGGCTAGGGGTTTATCAATTTTATTTATTCTTTCAAAGATTCTTTATACAGGTCTTTGATTCATTTATTTTTTGCAGTGTTTTCTTCATCTCAGTTGCATTAATTTCTGCCCCATCTTTATAATCTCCTCCCTTCTTCAGGCTTTGGGCTTGACTTGTTCTTTTTCTAAAAGTTTGAGGTACAGCATTAGGCTATTTATTTGTTCTCTTTTTGTTTTCCTTATGTGTGAGTTCACCACTATAAATTTGCCCTCTGAGACCTTCTTTCATTGCATCCCACAAATTCTGGTAAATTATATCTACATTTTGATTTATTTGTAGGTATTTTTTAATTACTTCTTTAATTTCTTCTGGACCCATTGGTTGTTCAGGAAGTTGTTATTTAATTTCCAAGTGTTTCTGGAGTTTTTATCCTTCCTTTTGTCATTAATTTCCAATTTAATTGCACTATGGTCAGATAAGATGAATGGGATAATTTCAATTCTTTTGCATTTAGTTAGGTATGCTCTATGGGCTAGAATGTGGTCTATTTTAGAGAATGTCCCATGTGAAGCTGAGAAAAATGTGTATTTTGATGTTGTGGGATGGAACACTCTATATACATCTACTAAATCCATTTGTTCACAGATTTGTTCATATCTGTTATTTCTTTGCTGATTTTTTTATACAGTTGACCTATCTCTTTGTGTCAAAGGGCTGTTTAGGTTCCCTATTACAATAGTGTTATTGATTATAGGGGTTTTCATGTCTGTTTAGATTTGTCTTACATAGTTTGGTGCTCCGATATTTGATGCATAAATTTTATGATTGTTATCTCTTCCTCTTTCAGTTTTCCCCAATAAGCATATACTTTCTTCATCTCTTTTGATTGTTTTTGGTTTGAAGTTTAAATTGTCTGCAAATGTAATAGCTATGCCTTCTTTTTTTCTGGGTTCCTGTTGCATGGAGAATTGTTGTCCATCCTTTGATTTTCAGTCTGCGGTTTTCCTTTGGAGTAAAATGTGTTCTCTGTATACAACATGTTGTTGGATTTTGTTTCTTAATCCACTCTCCTGTCTGTTTCTTTTGACTGTTGAATTGAGGCCATTTACATTAATGGTTATAACTGATATGTATTGACTTACATTTGTCATGTTATTTACTTGCTGTTGGTTCTCTACCTTTTCTCTCTGTTTAATTGCTTGATCTGCTTGGGGGTTCCTTTGTACTGTTGTTCTTGAAATTGTGGTCGTTTTTCCCTTTGTCTTTAGTACTCTTTGTAAGGTTAGTTCGGCACTCATGAAGTTCTTCAGTTGTTCTTTGCCATGGAAATATTTTATTTCTCCACTAAATTTGAAGGACAGTTTTGCAGGGTACATCAATCTTGTTGGAAGATATTTTGTCTCAGGACCTGTAATGCTTCACTCCAAGCTCTTCTCAATTTGATGGTTTGTGTTGTGAAATCTGCTGTGGTTCTGATGGGCTTTCCTTTATAGGTAATCTGTTTCTTTTCTCCAGTGGCTATTAATATTCTGTTCTTTTGCTGTATACCTGGGATCTTGATTATTGTATGTCTGAGTGTAATTTTATTTTGGTTATGTCTATTGGAGTTCTATATGCCTCACTTACTCCATCAGAATTTTTTCCATGCTTGTGAAATTTTCTGCTATTATTTCTGCAAATATTCTTTTCATAACATTTATGTTGCCTCCTGCTGTTTCATTGACTCCTATTAGTCTTAAATTATTTCTCTTTGCCTCGTCTTGCAGCTGTTGAATTGATTTTTCCCAGTTCCTTATTAATTTTAAGAGATCCTTTCTTTCATGATTGTTAGCTGCTATGCTGTCTTCAAGATCTAAAATCCTATCTTTGGCTTCATTCAAGCAGTTTTACCAGCTTTCAACAGAAGTTTTGATTTCCTAGATATCTCTTTCAATCTGTTTCATGCATTGTAGTTCACTCCTGTATTTTTCATTTAATGTTTCCATCAGTTTCCTATGCTCATCTGTTTTTTATATATGTCTTCTTTAGACGTGCTGAGCAATTCTTTCGTTATCGTTGTCATTTCATTTTTTACCTGAGACATTATTTCTGATCTGATGCCTTCTATGGCTTGATGGAGTTGCTTTTTTACTTCCATTGCAATCATTTCAGCAATTTCAGGTGTGTGTTTACCAAGTTCTGCTATGTTAGTGTCTCCTGGACTTGTTCTGGGTGGGGTGGAGTTCTGAGATTGCATTTTAGTCCTTTGTCTTGTCATTTTTGACAAGAGGCAGAATGCTCAGTCTCCCTTTTCCCTGGCAGCTCAGCAAAGGTTGCTAGTGTACCTAGTTTTCCTGGTGATCAGACTTGTTCCTCAGTGCCTGCTGAGAGGGGCTGCTCACTCTGGGGTCTTCTAGTGGTTGGTGGAGTATATCTAGTTCTCCAGCTCCCAGACATGAACCACAATGTTGGTAGATGGCAGACCACCTGATCCAGCATCCCCAGGCAGTTCAGGGCACACATATCACCCAGAAGCAGGCTGCACTGGTGGCATGATCACAGACCACTTGGTCTTGTGTCCCAAGGCAGTTCAGGATGCAGGCAGAGCCCAGACAGAAACTGCAGGGTCAGCAGTTCATGGACCAACTGATCTAATACCTCAGGTGGCACAGGGCATGTACAGGTAGGGCCTATATAGGAACCCCAATGCTAGTGGTTCATGGGCCTTCTGAATCAGTATCTCCTGGCTGTGCCAGGTGCACCGAGGGAACTTCTTCCTGTTCTGGATCTTGCCTTGTCCTTGGATTCTCTTTAAACATCCTCCTATGTTGATTGTATAAATAAATGTACTGCAGTTGTTGAGAAGTTCCTTTTCTCCCATCAGGAGAGGGAGGTTCCACCTGATCTCAGCTTTCTGTCTTTTGACTCTTGTTTTCACTTCTTCATCCTCCAACCATCTTCCCTCCAGAGTTTCAAGAGCTTCATTAAATGCAGCATTTCTCATCTTGTGCATATTGAACATGATATTTGTATGGTGCCTGTCACTGGTCAGAAATGGCAGGCTCCCAGACTTGGTTGTTACATGACTGCCACACAGTTTTGAGGACTGAGAGGACTGGTGTCCTCTTAGCAAGTTCCCTCATAGAATCTGAGTCCAAGCACTGCTTGGGAGGTGGTGAATTAAAGTCTTACAGGGAAGGGTTTGGCAGGTTCCAAAGATGTAGGAATCATTTGGGAAAGGCACAATGTCTTTAACCTATAAAATGTAAGCATAACTCTGCGTGTCATATTTGTGTAAGGTTCACTTTTTGACTGGGCTCCAATTCATATTTTCACTTTGAAACCTCCTCACCTCTAGCCCTACCTACAACAAAGGATTTGAGATCAGTGAGACTCCCTGGGTCCAAGACATACATTTAAGTTTCTTTGAGGCTGCCTATTATTTTGGAATCAGAATTCATCTCGTGATTATCTAGCCTCATTGAGATGTCCTTAAAATACATTATCAATTACTACCGATCGTTCATCTTTTTCCTTTTCCTACCTAACTAGGGGAGAGAAACAAATAATACTATGTAGCTTCCACATATGCTGTTCATTGCAACAGAATGAGAACTGTAGATTCATAATCTCACTGCTGCTGTCCATCATAGACATTCAAGGCAATCTCCTGAAGACACTGCTGTCTTCAGGAGACATGTCAGACACGACAAACTGGCATTGCATTTAAGTTTCATTTAGCCTCATAATGTTAGTTCATAAAGAGGATATATATGTGTGTGTGTATACTACATATATTATATATAGTACTAAATTAGTTTTATGCATAACATAACTTGAAACATTTCTGAAAAGTCAAACAATCTGGAACAGGTGGGCCCTAGTTTGTTTCTATATGGTGAGAGTTGGTTCAAGCTGTTTTTGTCTATACTGTCTTAAGACATAGTATAGACTCTTTATTTTTGGTACTAGGAATCAGACTCAGGACCTTGTGCCTGCCAGGCATGCACTGTGCTGCTGAGGTATATCCCCAGTCCCAATGGGGTATAAGCTCTTGTTAGTCTCAGTCCCCACCATTTCAGTGCCTGAAACCACAGTTGCTTCTCATTTATGTTGCCTGCTGACCCCTGTAGGTATAAGAGTTTGACATTTGGTGCATATAAACCTTAGTGTCCTCACGAGACTGCTAATATACACAAAGCAAAAGGGTCAAAAAATAGTTTGGAGGACAAGATAGGTACTGTAATTGACAGATATGACTTTTATCCATCAGCAAGTGTGAAGCATGGCTAAGGGTCACGGGGTCCTGAAGGCAGTGACCACCAGGAACAAAGATAGCCAAGCAGTACCTGCTGAAAGGAGGTGGCTCTGGGGAAGGGGAGATAGGGGATCTTTCTAAAGAAAGTCAACAGTGAAAAGTCACTCTAAAAACAGGCAAATCTGAAGCTGCTAATAAAAACTGAGTCAGAGGGTTTAGCATATGAGCCATTGTATGGGTTTCAGGATCCCTGAATGTGAGGTATGGCGTGGAAAGGTATATACTTATCTCTAGGTGCCAGAGTTTCCCTAACATTGGTCTTGTCTCCCTGGTGTATCAGACTCTGCCTACGGTTTCTAAAAGGATATGGACTTGGCCACTGATAAGATGAGAAACTCATACTGCTGACAAGCAGAAAGAAATCTGAATGAAAACACACATTTGTTCCAGGTAGTATTCTGTTCCATTCTAGTCCAGGGTACTAATAGGTGGACTGTTAATGTATTATTTATGTATGCAACATAAGTGCAGTAACAACTGAAATTTTGAATCAGGTAACATGTGTTGTGGTATAGCCATTCTGGACCAGCTACAGGAGAGATAATGGATTAAATCACCCTACTTCCAATGGCTATTGTGTGGTGTCACAGTTTCAGTAGGAAATTTATGGCTTCTTCTCTCCTGCACAGCTCTATCATAAGAAGTTTTGTTTAAATCATATATTAGCTCAGAATTTTTAAAATTCACAATGTTTCTACAAAACTCTGTAAATGCCTTAGGAATGATATGAAAGAATGGATCTGCCATATTTACTTTGTGACAGTAGACACTGTGGAAGAAGTCTTGTCATTCATATTAGATTTATGAACTCTCCTTTATAACACTTGCCTGGGTCAACCAGTGTGCCATATTCTCTTTCTCCATCTCCCTCTGCTTACCCCAGTTTGCTCTCCCTGCCTTCTCCTGCCAGCATGCACCTTTTCTGCTCTTCTCACTTTTCTTCCATTGCTCATTTCCTAAACAGATGGCTGGTTTTATTTGCTTGTGTCTTAATTACTTTTTCATTGCTGGGACAAAATGTCTGACACTGACAAGTAAAAGAAGTTTATTTTGGCTCACAGTTCATAGAGGTCCCGTCCTCAGTTGGCTCCAAGGTAGGGTGGCATGACAGGGGGGCATAGCGGAGGAGAAACAGCTCGTGCCATGGCAGGAAGCAGTGAGCCATCAAGAAGAAAGGATATAGATTCTGTATCACACCCGCAGTGACCCACCTCTTCCCACCAGGCTTGAGCTCCTAACATTACAGCCAAGTGTAAACCCATCTGTGGACTAACCCAGTCATCACACCAATGGTCCAGTCCCCCGCTACAAAAGCCCAACAATAAGTGCATGAGCCTTTGGGAAGACATCTAGATATAGGTGTTAAATAGATTGTTAGATGAATTTCAGGGTCCCATCCCATCTGGTGGCTTCCCTTTCTCTGTAATCCTTTGACAAGAAAGGCAGCACTTTAAGTCTGTTGTTGGAGCTGTAGAGGCTAAAGTTCTCATCTCATCCTGAGGGAAGCTCTTCAGGAGGAAGATGGATTTGGTGGCCTGTGCCTGGATTCTGGAGCATTAGGCTACAGCTACCAAGTTAGTTACATTTTGATCTGTTTGAGCTCAAAGAACCCTACCAACAGGTGAAGTGATGAAGTAAGAGGCCAAGTGCCATCATCTGAAGGATGACTCCACCCAGCTGCACTAAGGAGACACATAGTTTGCATAGGAAAAAAGCACAAGAGGGATAAAAATAGCTTGAAAAACACAGGAGTGTGAAATCAAGACAGGAAGGAAGAATCTGTGCAGAAAGAGAAAGAAAATTGGACTCAAAGGTGTTTTGTAGCCTTCTTAGCAAAAGCAGCTCATGTATTATTTTCATTTGGGAGCACCAAGTGGGCTTAATGACAGTTGACAAAACTGCTCCTGATTCACAAGAATCAAATAAAAGAAAGCTGCAAGCATTGCACACTCAAGCCTTACCTGCCTGGGGGGTTTGAATGAGGTCATGCTACTACTAATTCCTTAATCGGTTCCACACCTGCCTTCACTGTTCAAGGTCCTTCCCTGAACCTGCCCTCCTACCCCCATACCTGGGGGAGTCCTCAAGTTTTACGTAGCTCCAATATTATAGATCAGCCTAGGCAGCTGTTTGCTGCTGGCCTTCTTAACATGGAGACTCCCAGGTTATCATTGGCCCAACTGCCCTGGAGCCCCCTGGCCTGTTCACCTGCAAACAATGCATTCGTGAGCCACTGTCTCAGGATCTGCCAGCTGAGCCAGTGTTAATGAGCAGGCAGATCCAGGTCATTTGGCCTGGGTCCAGTTGTGCTCAGTCTTGGTGAGGTAAGGAAAAAGCAGCTCTGTCCTGTATGGGGGGATGTAAAGGTATGTACATACCTGTAGGACATACAGGAATGGTATGTACTAGGGTGCTTGCGAAGCAGTGTCGCTTTTTGTGAAACTACTTGTTCAGTTTATGCTCCAGACAAGGCGTGGACCTGCCAGGCAAGGGCGCCACTGCTTTCAGACCTTCCCACCCTATTGCTTCATTGGCAGCCAAGCCAAGCTCCTGAACATGGGAAAAATTGCTCCAAGTCACCTGCGTGTTCTTGCTTGTGTTTTTTCATGGAATTTAAGCTTTAAAAAAAAAAAAACAAAGGCCTTCAGCCTTTACAAAATCCATGAGTACAAATATAATCTTGGAGAGATACCCAGACATATGCAGGACTTATCTTAGGTCCAGTATGGCACAAAAGGGCCAGTGACCATCATATTTAACAACCTTGAAGAGTAGCTTGAGGACCCTTCAGAATATTCCTGCTAAAAATGTAAATCTACTTGCTCCTGCCCTTTTTATTTCTGCTTCTACTCAAGAACCAGAGTTCCAAAGTTCAAAATTTGAAAATCTATTTGCCTAATTTTGCCTTATGACTGCTTTGTCAACTGGTTATCATCAGGTAAAATCCATAGGAAATAAGGTAGACCCACAGTGTTTTAGCCTGCTGCTTACTTTACATGTGTTAGAGATTTACATGGAATCTTATTCTTTGTAACATTTTTTAATAGATTAATGCATTCAAATTTCCATACTTAGTAATGAATTTCAGCCCTTACTAGAAATTTTTTTCATTTTTTTCTTGTACAGTAAATTGACAGTGTATAATTGTCTGTATTTATGGGTTATGAAGCGATGTTATGATTTATGATTATAATGTGCAGTAATTTAATAAACTAATTTACAGGTCCTTTATCTCAAATGCTTATCATTTTTGTAGTGAGAGTACCTGAAATTTGCTCTCAGCAATTTTGAAATTCACCACACACTATTATTAACCATGTTCACTGCCTGTGCAGCAGACTTCAGAATAAAACAAAATTGATTCCTCTGTCTGATGTGGAACTCTTTGACCGTCGACTTCCATTTCTTTCCACTGTTCAGCCTCTAAAGTCACCACTGTAGTTCTCTGCTATTAGTTTATTTTAGGTTCACATGTAAGTAAGAACATAAAGTGCTTTTTCTTCTGTCCCTGGCTTATTTTGCTTAGCATAATGTTCTCTAATTCTATATGTGTTTTCACAAATTACATTTTTTTCTTTTTAACGGGTATTGTGTATATGTTTCATAACCTTCTTTATCCGCTCATCTGTTGATACACACTTAGGTTGATTACATAAATCAGCAATTGTAAACAGGGAGGCAAGCCACAGAGGTGTGGAGGTAGCTCTTCCACAAACTGATGTTCAATCTTGGGACAAGTACTCGTCGGTGGGGTTTGTGAATCATATGGGGATTTACTTTGTCTTTATTTTTGGGTTTTTTTTTGGTGATTTTTCGAGTTTTGGGTAATGTCTGTAGTAATTTTTATTTTCAGCAACAATGTACGATCATTTCCCTTCCTCCATGTCCTCACCACTTGCTATCTTTTGTCTTTTCAAAAATAGTTATTCTAAGAGGTATGAAATGCTATTTGCGTTTCCCCAGGGATTAATGATGTTGAGCGTTCTTCATGTTTTTTGGTTATTTATGTGTATGCTCCAAGGCAGAAATGGCGTGGGAGAAGGACCTGTGTGGAGAATAGCTGCTCATCTATGCCAGCCCAGATTCAAAGAGAAGGGAGGGGCCAGGAAGAGATACCCTGGCAGGGCACACCCTCAGTGACCCACCCCTAACCAGGCCTACCGCCTAACAGCAAGTGAGCTGCAAACTCACCACTGGGCCAATCTACTGGTGAGTATTCCACCCCATGCTCCAGTCACTTTCCAAACACATGAGGCTTTGGAGAATATTTCATATCTAAACCACAAGATCTGCTCTTGGTATCAGGATTTCTTCCATTTCAATTTTTTTAAATGGTTTAAGAAGAATTGGATTTAGTTCTTCTGCAAATGTTTTGTAGGTTTCAGCACTGTTTTGGTTAATTTTCTCTGGTTGCTGAGACAAAGTACCTGATACCCAAACTGAAGGAAGGAGAAGTTTATGTAGCTCACAGGCTGTGGAAGATTCAGTGCATACTTGGCTGGCTCTAAGGTAGAGCGGAACATGGCAGAGGGCAACAGTTCATGGCGGTGGAAAACAGCAGAGGAGCAGCAGAGAGCACGGCCCTTTCCCTGCCTTACACTGTATACAAATTACCCACCCCAGGGGAATGTAGCACTCACACGCATAATTCCAACATTGGACCATGAATCAGTCACAAACTCGAGAAGCCCACACCCATGACTGCATGAGGCTTTAGGGGAACATTCACACACAAACCATAACAAGCAGTAAAGCCAATAGATCCTTAACCTCTTATGGCAGATTTTTTCCCTACTGTTTTAATGTCTTTAGTCATAATTGATCTGTGTAGATTTTCTGTTTCTTCTTGGTTCAGTGTTGGTATTTTCTATGTGTTCAAGAATTTGTCCGTTTCTTCTCTAGGTTTTCCAGGTTTGTAGCATACAGTTATTCACGTACTTTATTATGACCTTTTGTACTTCTGTGCTATCAACTGTAGTGTCTTCTTTTTCAACTATCATCTTATTTCTTGGTTAGTCTATCAGTAGCTAAGTTTGTCAAATTTATCCTTCAAAAAACTGTTTCAATGAACTTGGGTTTTTTTATAATTTTGATTTTATTTATTTATTTATTTATTTTTATTTTTTAAAAAATAAAAGCACAAAAACATATTAACAAACAGACACAAATTAGCATAAAAATACTACAATCACAACTGATCTACAGACAAGGTGACATGGTCTCAACAGTGGTTATTGCTTTATCCACTGACATCTTCGAAGGGTATATATATGAACCCATATACAGACATGCAAAATTGGTCAGACAATTAATCCTCTCAACAACAGAAAAACACAAAAAACAAAAAAACCAAAGAAAAAAAAACAAAACAAGCAAACAAAAAGAAAACCACCAATAGTTGCTGCTTTGCATATTGATATCTTCGAAGTGTGTGTTCAGGATAACACATACAGACATACAAGATTGATCAAATAACCTGTCATCAATTATTCCTTAGCATTAAGTGACATAATACAATAGTAGAACCATGTTAGCCCTTCTGCATATATGTATATTCATATATACGTACATACATTTTTGTCTCTTTCTTTTCTCCTTTCCCTCGTCCTGTCCTTTGTTTTTGAACAGATTTCCTTCATGTCTCTTAGTTTATATTCCCACCCTCAGGTTCTTACACCAGTGATACAATACATTGCCTGCACATGTACCGCTGATTTATTTCACTTATGAGTATGGACTCCAGTTTTGTCCACTTGCCTACAAAGTCCCCAAAACTGTCTTTCTTTATAGCTGAATAATATTCCATTATATAAAAATGCCACAATTTTTTAATCCAGTCTTCTGTGGATGGACACTTGGGTTGCTTCCACATTTTAGCTATTACAAATTGTGCTGCTATAAACACGGGTGCACATATGTCAGAGTGATATGATGTTTTCAGATCTTCTGGGAAAATACCCAGAAGAGGAATAGCTGGTTTGAATGGAACCTCTAGACCTAGTTTGCGGAGAAATCTCCAAACGGCTCTCCACAGTGGTTGCACCAGTCTGC
>PVLD010033578.1:0-13524 GCA_004027595.1 Dinomys branickii
TATTTCATAACATTTGTTTCTTAGTAAGGTCTAAAACATAAAGTGAAATGGCGACTGGATAACTACGGTTTCAGATATTTCAAATAGTGTTAGATAGTTTGATACAACAAATTAACCTTTACTTCATAAATACATATATATGGTTTAGATTCCAAGTATGTGGCGGTAATGACAATTAAACCGTGGGACAATCTACCACTGAGCTCTCTCCCCGGCCCTCTTGTATTTTGCTGGTCTTGAACTTGTATCCTCAGCCTAGCCTTCCAAGTAAGTGTAATTAGAGGTGTTTGCTGCCATGCTTGGGTCAGATTATTTTTTAAATAAGTGATTTTTGTAAGATGATGGCAGGGCTGATGTGTCAGGACATAAACAGATTTTTTTTTCCATTGAGCTATAGAGGTCAAAACAAAATATATGTAGTATACAATATTATCTGTGATACATTTTCCATATTTGTGTCAATAGTTTTGAAGTTAAAAGGAGACCAGGCTAATTTCTTCTTTAACTACATTTTTTTCTATTGATAGAGTTTTATTAAATTTCGCGTTAATAGGTGTCTTAGTTCCTTTCTCTCATTGCTGAGACAAAATACCTAACACCCAGATTTAAAGAAGGAAGGGTTTATTTAGCTCTCAGTTTGTGGAGGTTTCAGTCCATACTCCGCTGGCTCTAAGGCAGAGTGGCACATGGCACAGGGCAACAGTTCCTGGCAGCAGAAAACAGCAAAATCAGCAAGAGCAAAAAGGGAGGAGCACAAGAACAAGCTTCTTTCCCTCCCTTATACTGTGTGCAGTTGACCCACCCCAGGGCAGGTGTAGCACTCACACCCATAATCCAGCATTGGACCATGAATCAATCATAAACTCTAGAAGCCCGCGCCATGCCTGCATGAGGCTTTGGGGGGACATCGAGACACAAACCATAACAATAGGTAAGATGTCAAAATGTGATAAAATGATAATAATCATAGGCTACTTTTTATCTTAAAAATTAAGCTAAGAGCTACACTCACATATAAATAATTCCCTGGTAATAAATTAGTTTTCTCAGGATGTGAAATATTACTTTAATTTGATGAGTTGGTATTTTAGACCTCTTTTACTGGAGTAGAAAAAGTTCAGAAACCCTAATTCCTTAAAGGTTTATGTAACGGTACCCAAATCCTTACTAAGCCCTTTGTCTATGAATTAAAAGTTTGATGATCAGATGAATTGTGAATCTTTTAATTGAGCATGATAATCATCCTCCAAGCCGTTATGAACAATTCTGTTAAGTGAATTAAACTTGTTACCCTCCAAAGCATTGCTTTCAGTGTTTCCCAGTCAGTGCTTGCCTAACAAAATGCTTTTGTGTTCAAAATTTTCTTTGAAGAGAAAAAAGTGATCCTTGTATGACGATAATTCATTATTTGCCTGGTCTCCTAACCTAATGATGACAAATCACTTGAACTTTTGAGCTACACGTATGTTTCATGCAGCATGTATTTCTTCCCTTTCAAGTAGTCCTATGAAAAATTTTAGTTAGAATTTATTTTTTTTAGAATTTATCCTCCAATAGTACTAGAAAAGGTATATTAACTATGAGTATCTGCATTTCTATATTTTAAACACTAAGTTGAAATAATATTTTGGATCATTAACCTAGGGATATTTTGCACTGGTGACGACTTGCATTTATTAAACACTTACTAGGAGCCCAGGATCATTTTAAGAGTATTTCATGCACATTTTACTGTCTTTGTAGAAAAACATTGTGCAATAAGTTTGTTAACATCTCCATTAAAAAGATGAGGAAACAGCCACAACGAATTTTGAGAAGCTAGTGCGAGATGACGCACCACATAATTACAGAGTTGACCCAACTTTGTAACAATTTACTCCATAAAGTTTTCTGTTTTCGTCCTCATAAAATCACTAATTTTATGTTTAGTCTTCATTAAGTGTGTATTATACTGACCTTCAGTCAAAAGCAAAAATATATGCTTACTCTGAATTAGCAGTTAGAAAGGAATTAAAGGTTTTCTTTTGAGCTTAGCTTGCTATTATTAATCTAATAGTGTGAGTTCAATGTATATAATGAATATGTGTTTAACCACAACTCAAATTTATGCCTTACATTAAATTTCTAACTGAATATATACATTTGTGGCAGAGAGGTGATTAATTCCTTCTGCAAGAGAATTGACATTATTGAAATGAGCTGGGCATGTGTTTGTTTAGTCAGTTTGCTTAAATAAGATATATTCAGAGCAAAACATTTTTCACAAACGTAGTCTGTTTTATAATTGAGGCATGAGTTTAACTCAAGAACAGATCTGAATGAGAATGGATTTAAAGTTCATTCCTATTTAAAATTATTGGGCATATTCAGTGAATATGTGCATGGTGGCATGCCATGGAAACCACGGCCTGGCCTAGTCGTCTAACATCCTTTATTTGATTTGTGAAATAATTTTAGTAAATAATTTTCTTTAGGATGTATCTAATAACTTTCTACTTTGCAAAACTGTCTCTGCACAGTTCTTAACTTATGGTGGGAAACATCAAACTGAGATTAACATTTAAATGTTCATGTATGCCCATCGGTATATACAGAATAGAAGGAAAATATCCTAGAATGCTTTTTCTACCAAAATTACTGATGAGTCCTTACAAATAAATTTACGATCACTTTAAATGCATACCCAATAAAAATGACAAAAATGATCACATGTAAATATGCTGGATCCCAAAACTCAATTTAAATTACTATTAATATAAAAATGCATATTAAAATGAGCATTTTGCTATGTTACTACTAAATTATACTCTTTAATTAATAAACTGAAGAAACTTTCAGTTGGTCGCATTTTACTGCAAGATTTGGATTTGGTATTTCCTTTAGCTTTTAATTGAGCCAGTTTTCATTTCCAATGTGATTGCATTAAATAAATTATGACGTTTATTTCTTCAGTAGTTAAATTGATCTATGATGGCTGTGGAAACATGTAACATTCCTTAGTGTGTAAATATTTTAAAATACCATAACACAATATTTCTTTCATCATTAGCAGTATTATTTATTATACTATAATCATTGACATTATTTATGTGGACTATATTTTTAAGAAATTGGCATGCACAGTAATGAGTTGAGGCATTACCATTATGCCTAGCTGTCAGCTCATTGAAAAGTAAAAATAAAGTATTTAAATGTTATTATCCCTTTTTCAAAATTAGAGACAGGTGTATTCACTTGGAACATACTTCACAATGAAACTACCCACCTGTTGAAAAACCTGTTCACAGGAAATGAATGACAGTCCTTATATATTTATCTTTTCTTTCTTTTTCAATGACAGAAATGAAAAATGTCACTGCAGTTTATGTAACCATGTATCAAAAACTCTCAGAATTCTGTTTTATATATATAATATATATATATATATGTGATGTAAACAATAAAAAAGTATCTGGAGTGTTTACATTTATGAGAGAAATTTTACATCTGAAAACAGACAACAAAATTAGTTTGCCTGAAATACATTGTAAAATAATGTGTCATTCACTTAGACAGAAGCTCATAAACATTTCAATATTATTCCTGGATTAAATAAATTCATATGTATCTAAAGGTGTAGCTTAGTGGTAGAGCATTTGCCTAGCATGTACAGGGGTCTGAGTTGAATCCCCAGCAACACAAAAAATTGAGTTAATAAAAGTAATAAATAAATAAATTCACACATAATCATTTACTTATACTAAACTATTTTTAAAGGAATATACTAGCTATATGACTCGGGCAATTTACTCAACTTCTTTGTGAAATGGGATATTCTTTACCTTTAAAATGGAGATAACAGATTTAAAATGACGATTATACAAAATAATTACATACTTACCTCTAGATTATCTACAGCCAATTTTCCACTAAGAATATTCACACATGTATAAATGCACATACACACCCATGATTTCAAATTAAGGCATGAACAATTATTTTGTATATTTTCAGATATAACTTTAGAAAATACAGCAGCCATATATACATGTACACTAAGGTTAATATGGAGAAGTTGAAATGATTAGAAAGGTTGCAGTTTGCTGTTCTTAATGAGGTTGTTTGGTCCATGTTTCCTGGTTTACATTTTTATTATTAAAAATGGTATAATAATGAACGAAGGTTATTTTAACTAGAAGACAATTAATATGGGCACAGAAGTTCATTCAATGAAATCCTTAAGATGTGTAGGTGTGTTAGTCACTAAAGAAGCAGAGACTTTTGGGGAATTCAATCCATGCTCAGCTGGCTCCAGGGCAGAAGCAGCAGGGTGGAGGGTGCTGAGAGGGAAGGGAGGAGCCCAGGAGGAAGCTACACCCCTCCAGGTCGCTGCCCCAGTGAGCTGTGTCTCCCCTCAGGGCCCTACCCTCAAGGAGGGACATTTAAGTCTAAACTGTAAGGTAAGGAAAGAAAGTTTTCTTCCCGGATTGGGCTATAAAAGTCTATGTTTTTCCACTAGCCAGTTTTTCAAGACGAAAGCTGTTGACTATTTGTCAGAGATGAATTTGAAACCTGTATAATTAACTCTTCAAGTTTCTAAAGACTGTCATCGGCTTAAAGCAATAACACACTCCATTTCATTTCAATGACCTTAATTACCTAGAACTTTACAGTGGGGTCGACTTTGTATTGAATAATAAATTTAAAATAATAGCAAAAGTAAATATTTTACCAAATTTGTACATTTTTATAGTAAACAAAATTTGGGTCTTTCTTTTCTATGTCTGTTTTCAATAGATTTGATGGTAAGGGTGTGAATTAATTAGATACATATGATAATTAAAAAACTAACATAGACTTTGAAAAGAAGATAAAGAAATCTAAGGTCCTTACACTTAAGAAAAAGTCTTTTGGCAACTATCTCTTCTGGACCTCCATCCCCAAGAAAAGGGGTACAAATAAAACAAAAAAGAGAGGCATACATCATCTGGTATTCGACACTTTATTTATTTTTTGCTGTGCTGGAGATTGAACTAGGGCTCCATGCTAGGCAAGTGCTTTACAACTCACCTAAGCCACTAGCCCGAATTTGATATTCTTCAATCCTACCATTGTTATTGTATAATTGGCATCATATGGCACTTGAGGGTTTATTTTAAATAAATAACATCTAGATTAAGCAGAAGACCATGGACATAAAACTATGCATTCGCTTTCAACAATGTGGTAATATATATAAGATTAACAATGGTTATATATAGGTGTTAAAATGATCTGGAATTTGTAAACATTTTTGTTTTTATCAAATTTTATTCAATGAGTATATTATTTATAATTCGTGGGAATAATAAGTGATATTTTAAAACATTAGGAACTTCTTTGCTGCAAAGACCAAAAGAAATCTCAAAATTCTACCTCTGTGGTGAAAATTTTCTGGCTCCTCAATTTCTGGAAATACATTCATAAAATTTACAATATAATGGGCCGGGGATATAGCTCAGCAGCACAAGCGCCTGCCTGGCCAGTGTAAGGTCCTGAGTTCAATTCCCAGTACCAAAAAAAAAAAAAATTTACGATATATTCTAATAACAAAGCATCTCAGGCAGCAGCTACATGCAAGCTATTTGGTGAATCTTTGAACTCCTACCCTGTCAGGGACAATAGAGAAGGGCGCTAATCTCTGCAGTTATCTTTTCGGGAAAGCAGCGCCCTGGGGCGGAGTGGGCAAATATGCCTGTAGGCCAAACAGGGGCCAGAGGCTGTAACCAGAGTCCAGCAAAACGCTCCATACCAGACCAGATCTTTCCAACCATTTTATAGCCTAGCTTTCCAGGACAGAGAAAATCTTTAGGAATTTCCCTTATGAATAACATATGGTTTGTTCTACTCAATGTCTGAAGCTGTGTTTCTATGGCAACCATAGCAGCCTAAATGTTAAAATCTGAAACCCTCCATAGTTACCCTTTCTCATGTTAACAACAAACTTTTTTAGGGAAACTTCCAACCTTGTACTATTGGCTTGGAAGAGTGAGTCATTTTCAAGAATTTATTTCTCTAAATTTACAAAAAGAAAAAAAAAAGCACAAAATGT
This sequence comes from Dinomys branickii, assembly GCA_004027595.1. NCBI lineage: Eukaryota > Metazoa > Chordata > Mammalia > Rodentia > Dinomyidae > Dinomys > Dinomys branickii. Next base: position 6,071 of record PVLD010033578.1, read on the forward strand.
TTCTTCCTTGTGTCTCCACTTCAGACAGATTTTTCATTGCATTTCCTCTCAGTACTCCCCCAATAGTAAATATCACAATTTGAAGCAATGTATTTGTTATGTGTGATCAAAACTGATCAGTCAAAATGCATAATATGATCAGACAGTTTATACTACAAAATGTTTCAACATTGTATTATTTTAAGTTTCCCAATAATTCATCAAAATATGTCATACAACTATCACATACACTGTGCAGAATGGTTTCTCTAATACCCTATTCAGTGCTGTGGCCTAGGAAGAGATGAATCTTAGATTCTCTTTCACATTTTCGTACTCTGTTCACAGCGGACCATGAATGCAAAATCATGCTTATCTAAACTTCAAAGAAATGTGGAATTATGGTTCGATTAGTACTAAAGAGACTAGTCTTGGGTCAGCTGTGGCCTTTTGCTCCTACACTGCATCTATGAAAAAAGCAAACTAGAGGCCTCATAAATATTACAGTAGCGTTTCCCACAACATAGATAATAAAAATTAATCTAGCATTATAATTATTTAAAAACTCACATAATCGGTAGCAAATGCTCTACATTATTTAATACCACAAGATTAGGGGATTGTATTCATGTGAGATACGCAAAACCATGCTCCTCGTTATAAAAAACAGAAAACAAATCTGACTCGGTTAATTGTAATAGCCTGACCATAGGAGTTCTGGTAAATCCTTCTTTTGTAAAACCCCAGAATTTATACTTTTATACCTTCTGCAATGTGAGGCTCTTCTATCCTAGTTTTAGTCAAAGATCTAATCCATCATTCATGCAAATGAGAAAATTCCAAGGGATACTAAAGAGGTTATTACTTATACCTATAGGCTCTTGTTTTGAATTTTTACAAAGATTTTATTGGTACACATTTGCAAGAAGCCATGCATGATGGCACATGCCTGTAATTGCAGCACTCTGTAAGGCTGAGGCAGGAAGATCTCAACTTTGTACCCAGCCTCGGCAATTTAGTGACTTAATAAGACCCTGTTCAAAAAAAAACTGGGGAATGTGCCTCCGTGCAAAGGCTCTAGGTTTAATTGTTGGTGCTGGAAAAACAAAGTAAAAAAGAACTGGGCATGGTGGCACACTCCTGCAGCTCCAGCTACTCAAAGAAGAAAAAAGAAAAAGAAAATGTAGAAAGGGACCTTTGGAAAGGCACAGTCTAATTTTTTCTTCACGTGTCGTACATGATCTAACATATGCTTGGTGAAAGGTTATTTTATTCTCTCCTTGATAGTTCCAAATCAGGCACCTTTGGCATTTACATTGTCCATTTATGTCTGGGCTTTGCTGTAGTACAGTGACGTAGTGATTGACCATGTAATGTGTGATGACCTGAAACAGTTGTAGCTTCCTCAGGGGCCAGACAGAAATAACTTACCCCCTGACATCTGACATTTTGACCATTTCATTAAACAGAAATCCAAAGTAGTGGCAGTTGCCAAAAACCTTGAAAAATTACTGTAATGATTGAGAGATTATAACAGGATTTAAGGAGTATTTTTGATAACCACATCTAATATTAGGAGTAGGTAAATGTCATCCATGAAAGTCACTTACTAGCCATCGTAAGTTTTGTCTGTGGGTTCCTAATACATACTGGGGAAAATGAATAAATAAAATTGACTAGTCTAACAAAATGACTAGGCAAAAAGGTTTCCCCTCCAATATACAAAATTCTCTTTAATCTTGGGATACAATTACCTTTCATCATCCATAGCTATTATTTCATCCTGAAAAGAGAAATGCTTTCCATTTCAACTTTCTGAGGTAAGACAAGCCCCACTTTTAAAGAAAATAAAATGTTTCCATTTCTGTGGATACTGAAAAAACTCACTGATAAGAAATCATTTTGGGAACAAAAAATTCATTGGGATCTGCAGAAATAATAACCTCTGAACTGCAGCATAGTTTTTTTTTTTTTTCTTGTACAGGATTTACCAGCTATAGGAAGTAGTACTTGTGACAGTTTCAAAATTGAAATATGGAAAGTTATACCTCAAACAAAGAGCTTCAATAATATATTATAGCCCTATGTTAGTCTGTTTTTGTCTGCGTGTACCCCTCTTAGATCAGAGTAAGTGTGCTCTGCGTAAAATGTTTTTTTATCCTTAGAAAACCATCAGAAGATCACCTCGAAATTATCTACTTTTGAGCTCCAAACTATTCAGATAGCAGAAGACCTGAGGGTGAGAGTGTGAAATGCATGGACCAGAGGAAAGGGAAATTTGCTTACCTGATATCCTCCTCCAGTTTGGTGACAGAACCCCTTAACTTCAACCCTAAGCAATTGAATTTGCTTTCCGAAGGCACAGAGGCAAAATGGTGCCTTCAGAAGTAGTCTATGGGGACTTTGGGAAGAACCAGAGTTTAAATTTTGACCTGTTATCAACATGGATTTCTTGGGCTGGGATGTGGCTCAGTGGTAGAGCTCTTGCCTTGCATGCACAAGGCCCTGAGTTCAATCCCCAGCACCACATATGTTAAAGATCCAATAATAACAGTAATAAATAAATATATTTAAAAAAAAAAACATGGATTTCTTGAGCTGATGGATAACATGATTATATTTGCCCCAGGAAGTAAACCACTGGGTAATATTAAGCAGGATTGGAGCAGGTAAGAATGTAGAAACGAGGAGAAATATGTAGGAACTGTTGGAATGATCCAGATGTGCAATGTTGAGAGCCTCGATGGGAAGGAGGGGACCAAGTCAGAGACATTTTGATGATCTAATTTTTAAACTTAGAGTATCTAGGAAAGGTACCAGTATATTATAACATCTAAGTGAAACATTAGTACTTGCTGACCTCTCTTTGGAGGGCGATCTCAAGTAACTATAAAACAAACATTCAGTCTGACTAGATCATGGATTGTTTACTTGTATCTTAACCATGCTATAATGACATAATACCCTGGGTAGGCTACAAAATGCAATTTTCAGCCACCAGCTTCTTAATGACAAATCTTTATATGTTAAAATACCATAAGATTTGACAGTTTTCAAAATGGAAAAGCTCAGAGGTAATCCTTTATTGATAATAAATCATATTGGTCTTTTTGATATGTAAATACTCCGGAACAGTTGCCAGCATAGGAGAAAAGAATTCTTGTAAGAAGGCTGAATTTTTTGTGATCATTTTTGTCCACTTACAGAGAACACAGGAAAAATCAATCCTATGTATCCAAGGTTAGGAAAAATGAAAATATCATTGTATCCATTTGCATTGTTACCAGTTTCCCTTCTGTGGCCTGCCAGATCATCAATATGATTTTCTAATGCCACTGATACAGGAAAATAAACATCCCAACCTGAATGATATCAGACAAGTTCGTGTTCTCTAAAACCAAAGAATGAATTTTAGGAACAACGGAGGTTAAGAGCAGAATATATTTATTGAGAGAAAGAAAGCTTCTATCCAAGAGAGGGATGGAAGGGGGGCCCGAGTGGGTTGCCCCCGACTCTGTCTTTTCCGGGGACTTTTATAGGGAAAAACCATGAGATGAGGCAGGTCCAAGGTAGGGGAAATGGACAAAACTATGGTCCGCCAATAAGATCACAGGTATAATTGTCCAGGTAAGACTGAGTGGACTGGGATCAAGTGGGAAAACAAGTCACGTAACAAGCGGGCATGAATGCAGAGCGGGGCTTTTCCCATATGGGTTAGGTCAGGAGCTTTTCCCGTAAGGGTCGGGTCAAAGACTCTTCAAGGTGGTCAGTCCCTGCTGTTCATCGCTGGGGAGGTATGTGGATGCATTTGTTTAATCTTTGTCTTGAGGTCTGGCCCACAGGTATCTTATCTTTTATGTTGGCTTCTTCGAGGGCCCGGCCCTGTCTGACTGCCTATAGTATTTCTATCTATCTCAGCTGCCTATAACACCATGACTGAAAGAGTAGGTATCTAACCAGAACTTCTTTTTTGCTACCAGAAATCGAACTCAGGACCTTGCACTTGCCGGGCAGGTGCTGTGCCACTGAGTTATATCCCCAGCCCAAGAATAGGCATCTAAAGCACCTTTGTTTTCTTGTTTTCTGCAGCTCTTGTAATAAGGTCATGCAGTACTGCTTTGAAACTATGCCATTTTACAATATAAAACTGAACCTTTTGAACCAGAAGGTCTGGTCACTCTCCTTTCCTCTTGTCTTTGCTTTATTATTAGACCCCAGCATAAATAAAAGCAAACAGACCCTGTAAATAGAGTAGGGGAAGAGTTATTTTTCTGAGGTAAATATTAAAGATTGGCAAATATTAAGGATTTCTCAGACAAGATCCAGAAATTGTATATTTGGTCACACACTCAATACACACACATACTTACATGTTTATAAAGGTTGATGGAAATCATACCTAAAGGGTCAAGCTAACTCCCCTTGAGTCCTATCGATCTCCTCACTAGAGTCTTACTTCCATGTTTTTAACTCAAACAGGAAGAAGGTTAAGGCAGCATTACAGGATGCTAGTGTGTACTGAGGGGTGGGGAGGGGGCCAGAAAGAGAAACCCAAGCTCTCGTGTCGCAGCGGTATTTGTGATTAGCCACCAGACTATTCTAGGGAATGACTAGAACCCCAAGACTAATTCTTAAACAGGGAAGTTGGAATTTATGTTGCTTTTCCCCGCCTATCTCAGATCTTGGTGATCATGATCTTATGAGACTGAAATGAGATAAGGAATCTGAATGTGCTTTGCAAACTGTGAAGTTCAATGTAGATTGTAAGAACATTATACATTTGGGTTTATGTAACAGCATTTCATAAGATGTACACATTTTCACACCACCCCCACTTAGTTTTACCTACACAAGGCTTTGCAAATGTTAGCCTTAAGATGTTTCATTTTCATTATGTAACAGCCCCCGGTTTCTGGACCTGCCATGATTTCAATCTGCCAGGGCCACAAATTCCACAAATGATGTCATTCAGTTTACACAGCTATCTCCACAGCCTGGCCAGAAGAAGTCCAAGAAAAAAAGTCTTCTAATAAATACGTATAAAGCCTGGTGCGGTGCTACATATCTACAATCTCAGCTACTTTGGAGGCTGAGGCAGGAGAATTGCTCAAGCACAGAAGTTCAGGGCCAGCCCAGGCAACATAGGGAGATCTCATCTCCTTAAAAAAAAAAAAATTTACACATGCTAAGGCCCTAGGTTGAATCCTCAGCACCACAAATAATAATGATAATATAAATTAATTGTTTTAGTCACTTTCCTTGTTTCTGAGACACAATATCCAACACCTACAATTTAAAGGAGGGGAGATTTATTTTGATTCACAGTTTGTAGAGGTTTCAGACCATAACAAACGGGATCCCAGGCAGGGTGGCAGGGCAAAGAAGAATTGCAGAGAGGAAGCATTGGGCAAAGGAACTAGAGAGGGAGATAAACCCTTTCAGGCCACATCCCCACTGACCAGCCTCTTCTGACCAGGCTGCGTTGCCCGACACCATATTTAGTTATAAAACTCAATAGTGGATCATGCCATGGATGAAGATCAAGTCTCCATGATCTAGTCACCTCCCCAACGCCCTACCTATGAGTACATTAGGCTTTGGGGCACTTCTAGGTATAAACCATTACAATAGTAAAACAGGAAATAAGGAAAAAAATCAAAGGCAGAAAGACATACCATTAGAAAAACAAACCTGCAAAATTACTAATCACAAACACACAGTTAGAATCTCAGTAAGATGATTGTATGAGTAATTATGAATTGAGCCTCTTTAAGCTCATTTCCTTCCTTTTCTCTTTCCATACTTAATGTGCTGCTGTGAGATTATTTTCTTTTCCTATACTCAGTGCCAACTTATCCTTGGCAATCTTCAAACATTCGTATCAGAATTTTTAACGATGACCTTGGAGATTATCCAGTGAGAAAATCACATCCAACTAGAAGTAAGCCCCATGCGAGCAGAAGCCATTTCATACTGCAGTTGTGCTCTAACCCTAATGGTATGTGCACTGTACATGAGAAATATCAACTGAAAGAGAAGCTGAAGTATCAGAAGATAAGAGACTTGGTCAAGTTCACAAAACTAGAACCTAGATCTTCACTCCTAGCTCAGTGCTTTTCATGCCATGCCATGTTAGCCTCTTCAAGGGTCTGATGTCATTTCTGAATCAATAAAATGTAAGTTTAAGAATAATGTTTTCTGGGTTATTGAGCCATAACTCACACTAAAGTCATAACTTTTGATCCTAATCAACATGCTACAAACTGCAATTACTTCATTTGGTTTTATAATAGGAGAATATAATTTATTAACTTAAAGATAAAACCATGGAGAAAACCAACATAACTAAGTAACCAAAATAACAACATACTGTAGGTTGTTTCCTCTTGGAGTAGGCAATAGTTAATTACCAAGGCTAAGTCGTTTTTAATACCCAAGAAGCTGTACCTTAATAAGAATGATAGCTAAATAAAGACATCTCCAGAAGAAAACTATGTGTAGAACTAGTTGGTAAGTTAAATTCTGTGAGGAAAGAGGCTGGAGCCCAGTGGCAGAATATGTTCCCTGGGTTCAACTCCCAGACCCCCCAAAAAACCTTTGAGGATGAGCACTCAATTATGTAATATGTGCCACAAGGGAGGAAGCATTTTGCCTCTGCTCTATTAAGGTTTTTCTTTTCCTAATTGAGACAGAATTAAATTGACATGAGACAGAACAAGTGAAAAGCATACAAGTATATTTAATACAAACTTTCTCTGACACAGGAGATGTCAAAATGAAGACCTAAAATCCCAGAGTTGAACTCCTCCATACTGAATTAAACAAAGAGTAGCAAATTGTAACAGTGACAGGGCAGAATGGCTTGGGCTACAGTAGTTGACTGGGTAGAGGCAAGGGCAGAAAGATGGGGTTCGTCTAACAATACTTGTACAGATTTTCCTTACCCTCAACTTCGTGTCCTGAATAATAAAAGTGATACTTCTGTTTTTCAAATGTCTATAACTCAAGATAGTCAGTGTGTCAGACCAGCAGACTTGAGGATGGCATATTCATACCTCTTTCAACACAAAAAGATGTGCAGAGACTGCTTAAAGCAACTTTTGGTGGTAAGAAAAAAAAATCTCCTTCTGTCTTATTTGTCCCCAAAACTGGCAGTTTCAAATTGAATACTTTTCACAGGTAAAACCTGGCATTGCTTTCTATGGAGAAAATGCTACCATGCAGATCATGGTACCTGTAGTGGACATTTAATTCATTTAGATGCTAGAAAGGAAACATTTCATCTCACCCCAGTAAGACTGGCCAGTATGAAAAAGTCATCCAATAACAGATGCTGGCGAGGCTGTGGAGAAATAGGGACTCTATTACACTGCTGGTGGGAATGCAGACTGGTGCAACCACTGTGGAGAGCCGTTTGGAGATTTCTCCACAAACTAGGTCTAGAGGTTCCATTCAAACCAGCTATTCCTCTTCTG
>PVLD010033579.1:0-13522 GCA_004027595.1 Dinomys branickii
GAGCTATAAATTCCACAGGCAGTTCAGCAGGCAAAGGTCTGCTGCAGAGGCTGCTCCAATGATTCCTTCTCTTTGGGAGAATGTCCCTTAAGCTGTCTGCTGAGATTTCCGCTTCTATTCCCTACCCCAAGACCTGACCGGGGCGAATAAACAGCTTGCCGCCCCAGGAGTCTTACAGACAGGGCACTCCGGTGTTCCTTCCTGGGTGGAGCTCTTTCCCCCCTCACAAATCCCATTGGGGCGCCTAGCTAGTTCTTCCCATCCGGAAAATCCCGCAGTTTTTAAAGCTGTTTTGATGTTACTCACTGGGCTGAGTTTCTTCCCGATTCAGGAAAAACCAGTTAGAGCGCCCGCTTAACTCACCCTTTGATCGTGCAGACAGGAATGCAGTTCAGATGTATCTCTCTGGATGGAGGTTTTTCCCAACTCAGAAATCCCGCGGATCGCTGTTGCTCCGGTTCGCACAGCGCCGGCTGCGGGGGTGGGGTTCTGAGCGGGATCCCGGACCGCTGCCCAGATTGGCGCAGTCTGTCCCAGTAGCACGTTCTCTGAGTTTCCTCTGCTCCGATGCTCCAACAAATCCTGGTTACAGCCGCCTCTGAGACGGTCGGGTTTAGGAGCTGAAGCTGTCCTTCCCTCCGCACTCGCTCTCTCGGCTGTACGCGATTTGAACCGAGCTGCGGCCCAAACGCTGCGCCGATCCCCTGGGCGCCGAGCTCTCAGGGTCCGCCCACTTCTCGCCGCGCGGCTTGTCAGCCGGCCCTTTAATTCTCAGGCCACGGAGAGCAGCCCGATCAGTTGGAATTTTGCCTCCACGGACCGGGCAGCTGGGCGCAAAGGATCGGTCTCTGGGAGAGATTCCCTCTGCTGGTCACCTGGTCGCCATCTTCCCGGAAGTCCCCTGGGCTCAACTATTAATAAGCGCTACTAAATTCTAATTTGGCTGTTTGGGAGTTTATTTTTCTCAGACCCGTTTCAGACAGAGTGGTAAGCAACAGAGAAAGCCTCTCTGAATGTTGCCATCCAGAGGCTGTAATACAGCATTGTGAGGAAGACAAGCAGGGAAGTGGGTTCCCTGGACCTAGGAAGGCTCTGAAGCACAAATTGAAGCCCACGGAGAAAGTGAAGAGAGAAACTTCAATGAAGAAGGAGGTAACTGACGGCACTTTCTCCCTGAGTTGGAACTCACTACACAAGAGGAGCAATTCAAACCTGCAGACACACAGTGACTGCTAGCAAACCCAGAGGCCTCCACAGAAAGACACAGCAGGGGAAGGGAGTGGTGGATTGCACTAGCTTGCTTCATCCAGCACAGCTCTTGAAGTTCCTTGAGGGGGGAGGATGGTGAGTGGGTGGGGAAATAAACAAAGAAACAATATACAGAAAGCTGAGGTCAGGTGGAGCCCTCTCCCCAGATGGGAGAAAAAGGATTGTTCAACCACTACAGTGCATTTATGTATACATTTAGCAAATTGATCTCAGACAAAACCCCTTTGCCTAATAACTAGCTCACCTCTCACACTGTTGTAGTCAGAGGTTTACAGGGGGAAACAACACAGGACACATAGTTTATAAGATTATTTTGTAATAGTCACCCAAAGAGTCATATGTGTAGAGAGTGCAGGAAATCTGTCCACACACTAAAAACCAAAGAATTTAGCTGAGGGCCTGGATTCTACAGTAATGTCCTACATGAGTCTAGCTGAAGACCTAGAGCCTATAACAATGCCTCCCATGAATCCAACTGGAGACCTAGAGCCCATAACAATATCTCATGCAGGCCTGTTTCACAGATCTGTGCTCAGAAGGCCCAAAAGTCAGTAGTAGAAGCTAGAAAGTCTGTGCCAGCAGGATGAAGGATCTGTGCTAGCAGGCTGAGGGATCTGTGCTGGGGCAATGAAGCAATGCTCAAAGTAAGAACCAGAGCTCACTTGGAAAGTACCACAGCCATCCTTAGCAACAGTGAGGTCCGAAGCAACTCCTACAATGACCGCTGAGTTCCCATCAGGAAAATCAATGCAGCAAGCTTCTCCAGGAGACTGGCAGTGCACAATTCTCCCCTCCAGAGCCAGAAAGCAATGCTCAAAGTGAGGACCAGAGTTCCCCCAAAGTGAACTGAAGCCATTCTCAGCAACAGTAAGATCTCAAGCTCCTTGGATGATGAGTTCATCAGGAAAGCCAGCATGACAAGCTCCTCCAAGAGAACCAACAGTTCCTCACAGCTTCTAGTAGCATCCAACAGCTTCTATTCTTCTCTAGCTCTGTGTCTTATGCTACCAGCAACAATCCTCTGGTGGGCCTCCCACACCCAGCACCATGCTGGTTCAGTTCAGGTGGGGGTTAGAAGTTGACCACCAGTTGTCAGTCAACCACATGCCCCATCTTCTCTCCATGGAACACTAGTTCACCCCATGTTCTCTTCATGCAACACTTCTTCACCTCAGGTGCTCAGTGCCCTAAAAGCGTGTTCCTCAGGTGCTCTGTGGCCTTAGGGAGTTCATCAAGTGCTCTGTGCTCTTGGCTCTGCACATGTGAATGATCTCCAGATCAGCCTCAGAGTGTACTGAGGGCTCAGTAATCCCTTGCTAGACAACAATTGGCCTGGAGCCATCTTGGAGAGGGACTGGCTAAGCTCAGAAATTAGAACTGCTGGTGACTCTCCTATTCACTGCTCCCCACTGGTCTCAGGCTGAGGAAGGTGTGCTGATGACTGTAGACTGACTGAGTCTGGTTTTGGTCAGAAGGTGCAGCCTGCTGAGATTTTCCATTACCTGCCTGTTACGGGTGATACATTGTGTCGACTTGGGAAGTCTAGAGGTTTAGCCGAATGACTCAGGAGGAAGTTAAGGTGCTTACTTTGTATACATCCTGAGCCTGTGGAAGAGGAGAGCATGGAGATTGTGTGAGAGGTTCACACTCCCTGGGTGAGGGTAGCCTGTTTACAATATAAGGGAAGAGAAGAAGCTGCTTGCAGCTATTACCCCTTTCTTGCTGGTTGTTCGCTGCCATGAACAGTTTGCTCTCTGCCGTGTGCCACTCTGCCTCTGAACCAGCCAAGTATGGACTGAAACCTCCACAAACTGTAAGCTAAATAAACCTTTCCTTCCTTCACTTTGAGTGTTGAGTATTTTGTCTCAGCAAGTAGAGAAAAGCCAAGACACTCAGACAGAGGGATACTATCAAGAACGTATGAAGAATTAAAAAAAAATCAGACCTCTCAAATTTAAAGCCCCAATCCCAAAGTGGGCATCGGAGATGAATACACATTTCTCGGATGAAGAAATACAAACAGCAAATAAATATATGAAAAAATGTTCAACATCACTGGTCATTTGAGAGATGCAAATTAAAACAACACCAAGATTCCATCTCACCCTAGAAAGAATGGCTATTATCAAGAAATCAAAAAATAACAAATGCTGGAGGGGCTGTGGGGAAAAAGAAACATTTTTCCACTGTTGGTGGGAGTGTAGACTGGTGCAACCACTATAGTAATTGGTATGGAGATTCCTCAAAAAACTGGGACTGGAGGTCCCATTTGACCCAGCTATTCCCCTTCTTGGTATCTTTCCAGAAAAATTAAAAACATCATACCACAGTGATGTATGTGCACCCATGTTTATACAAGCACAATTTGTAATAGCTAGATCTTGGAAACAACCCAAATGCCCATCAACCAAGAAATAGATAAAAAAGATGCGGTCTTTTTAGAAAATGGAGTACTACTCAGCCATAAAGAAGGATAAACTGGAGACTTTTATAGGTAAATGGATGCAACTCTTAGTTCATTGAAAAAAAGGTTTGGGCTAATATTGTTTGGATAATTAAATGCTTTATCTTGTACTCTTGAGTAATTAATTTAAAGATAATGCACAACTGTTGCCCTCTTGTTTTGAAATTTTGTTTTGTTTTTTTCTCTTTAAAATAAAAAATGATACCCTGAAATATGCCACTCTGGCATAGTGAGTATTCTGAGTTAATGGTACTTGAAATATGGCAGTTACAAAAGAGGTATGAGTTAGGAAATTCTAGTGGGGTAAACTGGCTAAGCAAGTGCGTTTGCCCAGAATACAGGGACAGAACACTTGGGACCAATCAGAAAGTGCTATTTTCAATTCTTAATTTATGTCTGGTACAAAATCAAACAGATTTTTGATAAGACAGCTGAGAGCTGACAAAAGATCCCTCCTATTAACCTAATGGTCACTGTGAGCTGCCTTCAGTAGCCTGATCTTATTCTGCAGAGCATACTTCTTTTGCCACTGTTAGTAAATGTAAATCCTCACTACATTTTTCATGAGTCTTGTCCAACTCTCTGTTCTTTACACCAAGAACTTACAAAGATCCCCACAAAGGATCTTTAGGACCCCAAAACTGATAACAGGAGCACCAGCAGATGAAATTGCCAGGTGAAAGATGACCTTACTATGTCAAGAGAAAAATGAGGTAGGGTAGAAGAAATAAAGGTAGGTAGGAAGGAGACAAAGAGAAATCATAATTTTAATATTTACTTTTCATAAAAATTGCAAGTTCAGGACACAAACAGTTATTTTAAATTTTTTTTAATTTTAAAGACAATAAGCCTGGGCCATTCCTTTTGCCTGTGAATGAACTTCGGCTATTCTTTTCCCCATAAATGTGCTTTTTTCACCTGTGAATAAACCACCTTTATCTGCCTGTAAAATGAGCCTTCTCTAATGGATGGCTCTGCTATATGACCTATGATGGCTACCACTTACGAATGGGCTATCATCTTTCCCCTTGGAACAGCCATCAGCTTTCATCTGTTTTTTTATTACATTTATCTGACAATATTATTTATTTTTCCTTCACTCTTTTACCTTTCATCTATAAAATGAAATCTATACATCTTTGTATAGATTCACAAGTTCCATAGATTTCCACCCAAAATCCCCCAAGGTATACCCAGGTCAAAGCCACAATGGCATCTCTCTCTTGAGAGCCTGCAGTCTATTTCAAGTGTGTACTTTAAAAATTTTTCCTATTAAAATCTCTTTATGCCTCTGACTGACACATCCTAAAAGTTCTTTCTCTGTGATGGAAGTCAGTGAACCTGAAAACTACCCCATGGAGAAGTCAAGGAGGGTTTCCGCAATTCTGCTTTTAGAACTTCCTTGGACCCTGCCTGGTGACAGAAAGAAATGTATTTACCACCAGATATGGGAAGTCAAAAGTAGGAGAAACACATATAAACAAACTGTTAAACTAGTCCTTCTCTTCCTAGTTATTACTCCATGATTAACTACTTTAACTCATGCCCTTTGTCTTATTACATAGCCACAATTTACAATCCATTGTCCAATTTAGTATATAGGCATTCAGTTCAGTTTCTCTGGATCTTTGTTTTCCTGTAAGGGCTCCCATCTATATGTAAAAATATTAAAATGTGTATTCACGCAAAATAAGTGAGAATCAGACAAGAATCACATATTTCCCCTAATATGTAGACTCTAAAAAGAAAACAATAGATGACATGAAAGTAAAAGGGGTGTTACTATTAGATAATCAGAAGGGAATAAAGGGTCAGGGCAAGGGAGAGTAATGGGAGGTGAATATGATCAAAATATGTTATGCATGACTGAAAAATGTCCCTGTGCTGGACTACAAAATAAATCTTAATAAACTTCAAACAAGTAAAATCAAATATTTTTTAAAATAAAAATGTGTATTTTTTTCTCTGGTTAATCTGTTTTTGTTGGTCCCAGCCAGCGACACTAGGATGCTGGAAAAAAACGTTACTTCCCTTATACACACAATTAGGCTATTTGTGCTTATTTTTTTAAACTGTCTTATGAGGACTTGGGGAATATGGTACAATAGGAAATACAATCTTTCTCCCAACCTAGATACAAGTACACTAGTAGAATCCACTTGGTGAAACTATTCTGTAATTCTGGAGTCTAATGAAGGCTTGAGATTTCCAGAGGACAGCTTGGAGGATAAACTGCGACTAACTTTTCATCAATTATAGCGTCTATAACAGTAGCAGCTACTCATTTCTAATGCCCAGGTCCATGTAGACATTTGTGTATGCAAGAGCCAGGGTGTGCAAAAAGTACCTTGTCCATCCATGAGATATCTAGGATTTGGGATCTGATTACTGCTGCTTTAAAACAGCTGAAAACTTTGAGCAACTATTTTAAAGAGCCTCAAAGAACCAAAGGGAGATGTGGATAAAGTTAAGAAAATCATATATGAACACAGTGTAAATATCAATAAAGTTATAGGAAAACTAAAACTAAAGAGAAATTCTGTTATTGAAAAGAAGTTCAAGCCTCTTGGAATTGAAGGACCTTGAAGACAAGATTATGGAAATTATTGAGCCTGAGAGATAAAAAGAAAAAGCATCAAATAAAAGTGAACAGAGCCTAAGGGACATGTGGGACCTTATTAAGGAGACAAATGTGCCCTGCGGGGGTCCAAGAAGGAGAACAGAGAAAGGGGGGCAAAAGAGTTGAATAAATAATGTCTAAAAACTGCCCCAAATTTGTGAAGAACAAATATAAACATCCAAAAAGCTCAATGAATTCTAAGTTAGGTAAAGTCAAAAAGACCCACACCAAAACACATAATCCAACTATTGCCGGGCATGGTGGCACATGCCTGTAATCCTAGCACTTGGGAGGCTGAGGCAGGAGGATCATTGCGAGTTTGAGACCAGCCTGGGCTACAAAGTGAGCGGAAGGCCAGCCTGAACTGCATAGCGAGACCCTGTCTCAAAAATACAAAAAAAACAAACTATTAAGAGACAAAGATGAATAGAAAATCTTGAAAACAGCAAGAGAGAAATGACATACCATGTATAAGTATCCCTCAATGAGATTATCAGCAGATTTATTTGCTGCAGCGGTGATAGAAGGTGAGGCCTAGCAGGAGATGCTTAGGACAGAGCCTTCATAAATGGATTAATTCTCACTCTCACAAGACTGAATTAGTTACCATGACAGTGGCTTGTTATAAAGATAAGCTACCCTTCATGTTGTATCTCTTCTGCACAGGCAAGCTTGCCTGTCTGTTTTCTAGCATAAGACGAGGGTCTTGCTGGCACCAGCTTTTGGAATTCCCAACCTCTAGAACCAGCCTCTACAAACCTTTTTTCTTACATACTGCCCAGTCACAGGTAATTTTTTAATAAAAATAAACGAGCTAAGAAATGAAGTATCCATAAAAAATCCGTGAACTTCAGGGTTGGGAGACTTTCTAAGTTTCTACTTTACTGAATACATGGAGGTGATAAAATAGTTGTTGGCCCCAGAGTAGGTGGGGAAATTTTGTACTTCTTCCCCACAACTTTCCCTATGTGTCTCTTCCATCTAGCTATGAATCCGTATCCTTTGCAATGTACTATAATTAAATGGTGTTTCCCTAAGTTCTGTGAGTCTTACTTCACATCACATACAAAAATGAACTGAAAATAGATCAAAGATGTAAATTTAAGACCTGAAGTTATAAAACTTTTATGAGAAAACAGGGAAAATTCTTTAAAACATTGACTTTACTGATTTACTGGATATGAAGTCAAAGGCATAAGCAACATGAGAAAAAAAAACAAAGTTTAAAATTTTTATGCATTAAAAGATGTCAGTATAGTAGAAGACAATCCATAGAATTGGAGGAAATATTTATAAACCGAATACATAGATGATAAAGTATTAACATCCAGAACCCATAGACAATTCATAGAACACACCAACCAAACAACCTGATTCAGAAATGGCCAGTAAGCAAGTTAAAAGATGTTCAGGGTCATTCAACATTAGAGAAATGCAAATAAAAACCACAGTGAGACCATATCACTTCCATGTGTGTGGCTATTATTAAGGAAAAAACAAGTGTTGCAAGGATGTAGAGAAATAGGAACTTTCACGTGCTGTTGGTAGCAATCTACTATGGTACTACCACTGTGGGAAACAATGTGATATTTCCTGAAAAAGTATAAATAGAATTATCATATGTGTTATGGTTGATACATTGTGTCAACTTGGGAAATCTGGAGGTTTGGCTGGGTGACTCAGCAGGAAGCCAGAGTGCTTGCTTTGTAAACATCCTGAGCCTGTGGGAGTGGAGGGCATGGAGATTGTGTGAGAGCTACATGCCCTCTGGGTGGGGGTAGGTTGTTTACAATGTAGGGGAGAAAAGGAGGCTGCTTGCAGCCATTTCTCCCTTTTGGCTGGTTGGTTTTGCTGTGCTCTGCTGCCCTGAACAGTTTGCCCTCTGCCATGTGCCACTCTGCATCAGAACCAGCCAAGTATGGACTGAAACCTCCACAAACTGTAAGCTACATAAACCTTTCCTTCCTTCATTTTGGGTGTTGGGTATTTTGTCTCAGCAACGAGAGAAAAGTAACCAAGACACTGAGCTTTCAAGAAGTCCACTAATCCCTTATGAGGGTGGAGCCCCAGTGACCTAATGAATCCCCACCGGACCCCACCTCTGAAAGATCCCCACCTCTCAGTACTGTAACATTGGAGACCACAAACTGAAACCTCCACAAACTGTAAGCTAAATAAACCTTTCCTTCCTTCATTTTGGGTATTGGGTATTTGTCTCAGCAACGAGAGAAAAGTAACCAAAACAATATGTCCAGTATAGTGGTTAATTGTATCAGCTGGAGAAGTTTGAAAGTTTAACTAAATTGGCTCAGCAATTCTACAGTATAGGGTGTACAGGACCTAGGGCTCTTCATTACCCAGATAGAATAAAGGGGAAATGAGGAAAGACAGACTCACTTTTGTTCTTCAGAGGCGCTCCAGTCTTTGCCTTCAACTTGGACATCATCTCCTGACTTCTAGTGCAGACTCTTCAGCTTCTGTCTAGGATCCTTCAGCCTTCTGATATAGTCTCTTCAAGCCTTCTGTCATGGACATATCAGCCTCCTGATACGGACTTGCACAGGACACTGTAGTGAACTCCAAACCTTAAACTGAAGCTTCAGTCTCCTGTGTGCAGACACCCTCTGCGTGCTTCCTCATGCAACTCTGTGGCTGACCATCATAATACAGTCTTGTAATTTCTTAAACATGTGTATATCTTGTGTTATATGTGTTTCTCTAGTAAAACACTGACTGATACATCCAGCGTTTCCACTTCTTATATACCCAAAAGAAGAGAAAATGGGATCTTGAAGAGATACTTATACACCCATATTCATAACAGCATTATCAGAACAGTTTAAATATGGAAGCAGCCCAAGTACCCATCAGTAAGTGAATGGATAAGCAAAATGAGTTATAAACATAATGAATGTTGGATATTATTTGGGATTTTTTAAAGGAAGGAAATTCTGATACATGCTACAACATGGGGAGCCTTGGGGACATTATAAGTGGAATTAGTCACAAAAATAAAAATACTGTGTGACTATACTCATAAGAGGTACTTGGCGTAGTCAAAATCATAAAGACAGAAAATAGAATTGCCATAGTGTGGGAGAGACAGGAATGAAGAGCTATTGTTTAATAGGAATAGAATTTCAGTTTTATAAGATGAAAGAGTTATGGAGACAGACGATGATAATGCCCTGGGTATCTGTTTGAATCTGTTTAATGAATTCCATTTCTTTCCCATGTTGGGCATTCATACTTTACATCATTTTCCTAAACTCTTCTATATATATTTTTATCTGTATCTGCTCCAGAGTCACTAAGCATGTCTTTCACTATGGTCACAATCTCTGTAGTTATCTGAGAAATTATTTCTGATTTGAATTTTTCTAGAGCCTTATTTATCTGTTTTCTTACTTCCTCTGTTACCACTTCAGAGAGTCCAGGTAGGTGGCTTTCAGATTGTTCTTCTCCTTGACTCCTGGGTTTGCCTTTGGTGAGCTGGAAATCTTGCTTAAGTGTGTTCTCATTTTCCATTTTTTTTAGTTTAATTCCTGGATTGATGGTTGTAAATTGCCTATGGTAGGTAGCTTTATTGCAAATATTTAGAACCCTTTGAGATGACTATTTCTCAGAAGTGTCTTCTACGTGTAGCTGGCTTTTGGGTTTTGAGTCTATTGCAACATCCTACTTTGAATTATTGGGGATGAGAAGTTGCTGCCAAGTTGGCCCAGCCTCTGGTTCTTTGGCACTGGCCTATAGTATATTTTATGACCCTTAAGCAGTCTCAGTCTTGATATAGCAGGAAGAACAACTGATTAGAATAATTATGTCACCTTGGCTATAGTAGTAAAATCAGCAATAACAGTAGCATCAAACACTGCCTTAAAAATGACAAACTAAAGTAACTATAAATTTGCCACCTTTAAAACTAGATTTGTGGTTTTATAACAAAATCTAAAATGAACTGGAAAATTGTGTGCAGTAAAAAGTCCTCAATATTACCTCAATTTTACCCTAAGGGGAGAAAATTTAAAAAGGGTTGGGGGGAAAAACAGAAATAGAAGAAAAGGAAGCAATCAGACACCAGGCTGGAGGACAAGGAAAGATCGTGCAACTTTGGGAAACTGGTGAAGAAAACAAGAGGGAAAGAGACAAAAAAGAAATAAAAACAGTAACAGAACAGAACAACAACAACAAAACTAGAAACCATGTTTGCACTCATAAAAATAAGAACAAACAAGAAAGAAAACAGGAAAAGAGAGGGAAAAATTTTTTAAATGTCCAAGGCCTGTCTCTGCTGTCACTGGTGGACAACATGCACAGAGTCTAGATCCAAGTTGATTAATCCCAGCAAGCCAGATGTAGCTTTCCAGGCAGGGTAGAAGATAACCCCAGTGAGCTTGTACCTTTAATTCCACTGAAGTTCAGGCTTCTGGTGATGAGGGTGACACCACATTTACTTAGCCTGCAGCAGTCCGTGTGTCGCTGGCCAGTTTGAACTTGACTTCCTGCCAGCTTGAATTTTGCTCCCTGAACCTGCCATTGGGAGCTACTAGATGGAGCTGGGCAGCAGCTGTTCTGAGTTCTGAGCTCAGTTGACCCCGCTCTGATGCCTACAGGCCAGTTGCCTTCTCCTGCAGTAAGATAGTGCTGTATCCTGCACAGCTCTGGATATTCCCGGGGTGGAAAACAGTGACAGGATGAAGAAATAAAGACAAGAGATGAAAGCTGAGCTCGTGTGGAACCCTCTCTCTCCTGATGCGAGGAAAAGAACTGAACAACCACTGTAGCGTTGCTTATTTACACATTTGATAAAGTTAGTATCATGCGACACAGAGTTGCCTAGCGACTAATGACTGGAATTGTCTCAGGCAATATGTTTTCTCAGAACTGAAGTAGCTTGATTGCTTGAGGCACTTTCAGCCTCGCCCTGCCCTCACACTCCATTCATTTGTACATTTGTACTTGTATATTTTTCTGTGGAGGCTTTTGGGGTCGCCAGTAGTCATTATGCATTTGCAAGTCCGAGCCACCCCTGCCATGCAGCAAGTCTGGGCCTACGGAGAAAACACTGTCTGCTTCTTCCTTCCTCACTGAAGTCTCTTTTCTTTCCTGTGGGTTTCAGTTCTCACTTCATATCTTTGCTGGGTTTCCAAGGCCGCACTTCTTTATGTTACTGTATTCCAGTGTCTGGACACCAAATCTCAGAGAGGTTGTTTTTCTGTGCTCACCATTCTACCATCTTACCCGGAAGTTCTGAATAGTGATAATGGATGCACAATATTATGAATTATTAAGTGCTACTAAATTGTATGCTTAAAAATGATTAAGAGGATAAATTTTATGTGATATTGTTACCAATTTGATCCAAATAGAGTCCTTTTTCTCCCCTAGAACTGTAGGGACAATAAATAAATAAAATTAATTTCAGTAGAGCAATGAAAGTAGCTTTATTCTTGGCCAAAGAACAGGAAGACCAGAAAGCAGAGTTAGAAAATTAACTTTCCTAGAGGCTGAGACTAACATAGACATATAATGGGCAATTAAAATGCAGTGAATATTTAAATTTTAAAAATTATTTTAAAAGACACATTTCCTGCCTTAAAACAACCAAAGACAGAAAAAAAGAAAAGGAAAGCTATAGCCTAAGTGGCTTAAACAGCCGACATTTGCCTTTCGTATTTCTGGAGGCTAGGAAGTCTGTAGTTAAAGGTGCCAGTTGACTTGATTCCTGGATAGGGCCCTACTATTAACTTGCAGAAGCAGTGCCCTCACATGAGCACATGGTGAAATCACGTCCTATTCTTAGAAAGCGACCTATCATGTCATAATAATGACTACCCTACTACCTTATTTAATCTAAAAGACCTCAAACACAATATCTCCAAATTCAGTCACTTGATGAATTAGGGCTGCAGCATATGAATTTTGGGAAAACACAGTTCTATTCATAGAATATACACATAATGTTCTTATGCTGTGAAAGCCTAACCTTTTATGGCCCCTGCTACTAAAGTACAGTGCTTTAATCTGACAGTCTGTGTGTACAGAATAAGACAGGAGGGCCATCTGCCTGCTGAGAGGAAGAGACAAAAGCACATGACAAAATTTACTTAGCAATTATCCAGTAATAATAAGAAAACCAATCTGTGTTCTAGTTGACATATTGTACAGGATGGTTGCTGCATATGCCAGATATCCAACTAAAACAATAACAATGTCTGACCAATCCCTTGAGCCCTTGCCAGGCTGTGGAGAGCTGACCTGAAGACAGAGTCAGAAGTGGTTGGAAATTGGAGCATTAGTTTATACCCAAAGGAAAAAGACATGCATTGATATAGTAGCTTTTTTTTTTTTAACTCTTTGACACAGGGTTTCACCATGCAGTTCAGGCTGGCCTTGAACTCACAGTGATCTTCCTGCCTCAGCCTCCCAAGTGCTGGAATTACAGGCAGGTGCCACTACACCCAGCCTGACACAGTAGCTATGCACTTCAAAATTTCTCCATTTTTTTTATAATCAGAGATGATGTTTTAGTACCACTTAATACTACATACTTAATTCACACAAAAGAAAAGAGTAAATATGCTATAATTCAACATCCTGGCAAGAAACAGACAGAAAACTCAAATTGGATTGTTGGAGAAGAATTCAATTTAAAAGGCTACTGGAAAATGTGTGGGCAAAGTTTAAGGACGGTAACAAGTAATGATGTAATCCCTGGGGTTTGAAAGCTCAGAAGGCAGTGATTATCTCTTAGCCCATAGATTAGGGTTACAGAAGAGGGAGACAGTTCTTTGGAAGGGGTCAATTCACTTGAACTGTGGCTTTTAGTATAGGTTCACAGCATACCTGTTGGGAGAATAAATATCCTTGATTCTCCTCCTGCCTATGATCTTTTACTGGTAACCCCCATGTCCACTGGGCAAACTCAACCTGAGAGGCTGGTTCAGAACTATGCAGTGTGAATCTTTTTTTTATTTTTTTTTATTTTAGAAACATAAAAGTACAAAAACATATTGACAAACAGACACCAATTATCATAGAAAATAGTACAATCACAACTAATCTATAGACAAGGTGATATGGTCTCAACAGTGGTTATTGCTTTATCCATTGATATCTTCGAATTGTAAATGTATGAACCCATATACAGACATGCAAATTTAGTCAGA
>PVLD010033580.1:0-13522 GCA_004027595.1 Dinomys branickii
AAAAAAAAAAAAAAAAAAAAGGAATTTCCATGTGAGCCTGTCGTGTCCAGGGTCCAGGGCATCCAATCACTGCACTGCAGCCAACTGGCAATCATCAACTTCATAACAATAAGCATTTAGATATGCAAAATTTAGATGGAAGGGACAGCACTTTATTTGGAAGAAAGAAAACAAATGCAGGGCAGATGGACACCCTGAGAGAAGGTCATGGGTCCAGACCCAGATACCTGAGAACCCTTTATTTCTGGTGGGTTTTATTAAGTGGCAAAAGGACCCTTCTCATCGGAGCTTGTCTGAGGGCCTAGGACCACAACCAGGTACCTTGATCTTACCTCTAAAATTTGTGAATTGTTTAATAGGGATCTCACATAGAAAGTTAACAGCTTAGTAATGGGCTAATGCATAATATAGAACCCTAGAGTGGGAATGTACCTATAAAGAGAGAACCAAAAAATGGATACATACTTCAAAAGTTTGCCATAATCTTAAATATCTGGAAGCTAACGGCCACCACTCTGAGACTCTCTTGTAATAACAGATGTCAAAGGTAACTTGTATTTTTCTCATGGTATCTCAGTAAATTCAGTGTTAAAATATTTAAACAAGTTTTTGCTTAATCTCTAAAGTCCTTATATATCCAACCCTTCAAATTCAGGTATTTTTATAACCCTGGATAGAGTATAAAGCTTGTCTGAGGGTCTTGGGATGGTTGTTTTTCTTTCATCTTACCCTTTTGCAGAAATTCATAATTATTTATCCCTGATTTCTTCATTTACACAATAATTATATTCCTCAGGGCCATATATTCATTTTCCTAGATAAAAATGAGTGGTTGCAGAGATTTGTGTGAAAATCTTGATAATGAAGCCCACTACATCACTCAGAAGACCAGGCCCTCTCTATTCCATTTTGTCCAGGGCTGTCCTGGACTCATGATGTTTTCTGATCTCAGGGGATTGATTCTTACATAGGACATTTACCCTGGCACCTTCCAAGCACACTGGTAATGCCCTTTCAGGAAGTCCACTGAGTCCTTTAAGAAAACCGTGGCAGCTCAGAAAAGCCTGGAATAAAGCCCTTAAATGCAATTAAGGTGAAGAGATTGACAGGGAGGAAGACAGACAGCTCTAGAAATGCCTAGGTTACAGGCTGTCCTTTAAGCTTTAGCCCTGCTGGAAGAAGTTGTTTTCTGTTGTCATTTTCAGCGGAGCTTGCAGGCAATGGATCAGGAGCCAATGAGTGATGACAGTGTGGGCTGTCTGATCTACCCAATCAGGTGGGCTGAGGGAGGAGGACACCTCCCGTAGCTTGGTGCCAAATTGCTGAGAGCCCCCAGCTGACTAGAGCACTGTTTTCTGTGACTTCTACTTACTGCAGGCTGCATTCAAAGGATCCTCGGAGACCCTCAAGTCATGCAATGATGACGTTGGGATGGGAGCTGGGGATGGGGTGGAGCTCTGTGAGTTCCGGAAGTGTTTGGCATGGGCTATGTATTCTACATCCTGCCTGTTTAGCTGTAGACCCTGAGGTCTTCCTACGTCTTTGGTCCTGCATTATCATCTGTCCCTCTTTCCTTTTGCTCAGGCAAGGGACATTCTGGGTCACCAATATCCTGTATCCACTGGGACGCTGCCAAAACCAGAATGCATCCTTGGGCAGCGCCAGGCACAGCTATATCTTCACCAGCCTGAGGAGAGCAGCGATTTGGGGGCAATCCTGGGCTCCATACTCAGCAATGAAAAAATTATCACATGAATTATTTACATGAGGCCTCTACTCACAATAAAGTTCCTGCAGAAATGGATCTCTTAATCTCACAGCATTGAGAAATGAGGTCTTGAACCAAAGGAAGGATGTCAGCAGGGATCTCAAGGGAAATAAGAATAGCTCCTGGATTTCCAGGAAGTGTCCCAGGTGGGTGACCATGTGGCCATTTGATAGAGTGGGTTATTTACAAGTAGAGCATAGTGATTGCACAGGTTTTAGTGGCTCCTGTCACACCTGACTGTGGGGTCTCAAATAACCTTTTTTTTGTTTTCTTTTTGGAGACAGGGTCTAGCTATGTAGTTCAGGCAGACCACTAACTCACTATGTATCCAAGGCTGGTCTCAAACTCTTGGGGATCCTCCTTCTTCAGCCTCCATATTTCTGGGATTATGGGCCTGAGCCACCACTCTGGGGAAAGGGAGCCACTTTGAACACATTCTCTAACCACTTCCTCAGCACGCAGAGTTAAAGGGAATGGGTTTTAGGGAAAAGCTGGCTATTTTATGTTTTAAATTCTGGGAAACTCAGAAGTTTATTAGGGAGCTGTTGCAACTCCTTTCAGTAGAAAGGAGTCCTTGTTGGGAAGAAAGTTCACTCTTACTCCAAATTGCCAGTAAGTGTCTATTCTCATTTTGATTCTTATGAAATCCACTAATTTACCAACTCTACATTAGGCCCATCCCCTACCTCGGTGCCTTGTTTATAAACTACCTAAATAAACCATTCTTTACAATTGGGCTGTTGAAGTGACTCTGACCATAGAGTTTAGGATGCTGAGGAAGATGCTGGGGATGGTTGTGTATCAGCAAGGGAGGGGAAAGTGTTCCTGCAAGGACACCTTCCTGAGGGGGCGGCCCATCAAACCCACACTGGGAAACACTGAATTGGCATCTGCAGGGATGTGGACATGTGATAACCATAGCAGTGGAAAGGGAAGGTGGTGTGTCATGGTTGATTGTGTCAACTTGAAAAGTTTATTTATGAGAACTTTACCTAAGTTGGGTCAGTGATCGTACATCCAAGGGTGTAGAAAACCCACTTTAGGGCAGCTTGTTTCCTGGATGGTACGGAGGGGAAATGAGGAGGAACACTTCCTGCTTCTCTTCTTCAGAGGAGCTCCAGTCTTCCCCTCACTCACCTTTGGCTTGCATGTCATCTCCTGGCCTCCAGCACAGACTCTTCGGCTGAGACATCATCCACTCTTCAGCCTTCTAGCGTAGACTCTTCGTCCTTCTACCACATACTCATTGGCCTCCTGTTAATGGAGTTACGAAGGGCATTGCAGTAAACTTCAGACCTTGAACTGAAACTTCCGTCTCCGGTGTATAGACACCCTCTGCCTTCTTGCTCATCCAACTCTGTGAGTGACCATCATAAGCCACTCTTGTAATTTCTTATACATTTGTATGTCTTGTGTTATATCTGTTTCTCTAGTAAAACACTGACAGATACAGTGTGTCATCTCTGAAATAATGGCCGTAGTACTTGGACTGTTTCTAGACATTGTTTTGAAAATTGAAACACTGATTCAGATGGATCTTGTCTCAAACAAGTACTGTGTTATGGCTCCCTCCCCATAGCTAAGGTCAGTGGGCATGTGAATTAATAGAGTGAAAGAGTTTCATTAATAGGAAGAGCAAAAGGGAGTAAAAAGGAAAGGAGAGGGCAGGGATTTGGAGGGCGGTAAAAATCAGCAACTGCCACAGTAACTTCTCCAGAAGTCAGATTGTTCTTAGTGTGACCATAAATGAAGAACTGTCTGCCGGCTTGGTCTGAGAGTGAGCCAAGACTCGTGGGACTATAGAACAGAGCTTAGTGACGGAGTGTTATGGTTGATACATTATGTCAACTTGGGGAGTGTAGAGGTTTGGCTAAGTAACTCAGCAGTTGTAAATCTTGGGGTAAAAAGGACATGCCCTTACCCTTGTGGGATGTTGTTTATTATGTTAATTTGGGAAGTTTAGAAGGTTAACTGTGTGACTCAGAAGGGAGCCAGGGTGCTTATTTGTGTTCATCCTAAACCTGTGGAAGAGGAGGGCACGGAGATTCTGTGAGTGCTACACGCCCCCTGGGTGGGGTTAAGCTGTTTACAATGTAGGGGAAGGAAAGAGGCTGCTTTGCCACCATTCCTCCCTTTTGCTGGTTGTTTTGCTGTGCTCTGCTGCCCTGAACAGTTTGCCCTCTGCCATGTGCCACTCTGCTTCAGAACCAGCCAAGTATGGCCTGAAACCTCCACAAACTGTAAGCTAAACAAACCTCTCCTTCCTTCATCTTGGGTGTTGGTTATTTTGTCTCAGCAACGAGAGAAAAGTGACCGAGACACAGAGAAATATTTCTTCTGTGTCTGCTATCATCTCACCTAGTCATTTCTGAGGAAAAATTGGAAATTAGCAGTTGATCTCTTTCATTGTATAAGGACTGAACTCAAGAATTTTGTCCTGAGCTACATCCTCCAAAATTCTTATGTATTCATTTATTCTTAAAATTTTCGATCCGAGGTCTTACTGAGTTTCCTAGGCACACAGAACATGTGATACTCTTTCCATAACCATGACTACTGAGATGACAGACATGCGGCCTGTTGGCAATGACACAGGGATGACGTAAGGACCTCCAAACTATACCAAGGATTATTATAACTCCCAACCTGCTAGATGTCCAATGAGCTGAATTTGTGTGCACCAAAACTGAAGAATGAATTCTAAGGAAAATGGAGTGTAAGAGTAGGAAATATTTATTAGAGGGGAGACAATAGGAGTCCCAAGTGAGTTATTAAGGACTACACTTCTCAAGGAAGCTTTATAGAACCAAATCACATGGTGGGTATGAAATCACAAGGCAGGTATAAATTGGGACAAAACTCTAGCCAACCAATAAGATTACCAGGATAGTTGCTTAGGTAATATTGGTCCAGTGAAAAATCATGGGGCAGGCATGAGGTGGGAGTAAACTATGGTCAGCCAATAAGATTACTAGTATAGTTGCTTAGGTAGCATTGATGCAATGGGACAAGTCACATGGCAAGCACACATGAAAGGAACAAGGACCTTTCCTAGAAGGGGTGGGTGGGTGGGGCTGGCCCCCCACCCAAGGTGACTGATGCCTAATTAGAATATCAACCATTATTGTTGGGGAGTACGTAGGTGTAGCTGTCTTTATCTTGAGGCCTGCTCTTCAACGACTGCACCTCCAGCCACAGTTGTAATGTGTTCGTATCTTCTGCACTGAGTTCTTCAAGGCCCAGCCCTGTCTGACTGCCTGTCATAGTTCCAGTAATTTAGCTGTCTATAATATTAGGTTAAAATTGGAATTCTTAAATCATCATCATTTAAAAGATTTCAGGCATTGGGTAAAATAAACATCACTGTTGCATGGTGGGGCACACCTTTAATTCCAGCTACTCGGAGACTTAGACAGGAACATTAGATCACGAATCTCAGCCTGGATAACTGAGCAAGACACTTTTTCAATATGAAATCAATATGGTGGTGAGCATATCCACTCTAAACTAATGTATCTCAAGTGCACATGGACCTGAGTTAAGTCTCTAGAGATAAAAAGTTTTTTAGTACAAATCTTACATTTCATTTCATTTTATTTTTATTATTTTATTTTTTGTCTTTTTGAGACAGGGTCTCCCTGTACAGGTCAGGCTGGCCTTGAGCTCATTTTGTAGCCCAGGCTGGTCTCGAACTTGCAACAATCCTCCTGCCTCTTCATTTTTCACACTAGTGATGCATGACACAGTACAAGACGGTACTTCCTCATGGTGATAGGCAGCAGTGATGAGTCACTGCTCTGTCAGAAACAGGAACCCAAGGGTGATTTAGAGTGCACTTGATTGAATAAAGTACATGCTATATTGAGCGTTCTCCTATAAATTTGCCTTTGTGTGACATAAATTTCCTCAAATACAGATCAAGGTATGTGTGTTGAGTATGTTTAAGGGATCCATGGCTTAGCAATGATGTTGCTTAATTTGGTGTTTTTTGCTCACTTTCAATACATTTTGTCTTCAATTACCTTTAATTTGATCAAGACATTTTTTTGGCGCTAGGAATTGAACTGAGGACCTTGTGCTTGCCAGGCAGGCACTGTGCCACTGAGCTATATCCCTGGCCCTGATCAAGATATTTTCACTTTCAAACTAAAGTAGCACCTATGGACTCATTCCTCCAACTCTTCACATAGTCCTCTGTGGAACGTGGCACTCAGCAGACTGTTTCCCGTTTGGAATGCTGTACTAACCTGTTTCTCCTGAGGAACTGAATCAGGAGAGCAGTATAGTATCATTCTGAAAGTGGAACACGACTCCGGGAGTTTGGTGTCTCTGTTGGCTTGAAATTTTTACTATTATCTTAAAGAAGTGCTCCACTCTTGTGATACTATTTGGCTTATATCTCCAGGACAAGGGGATAGAACAGAAATCTTCAATTAGCAGGCACAGGGCTGAGTACTTCACCTAAGGGTTAGGGTTAGGCTTATCGACAACAAATATGTCTGTAGTAAAGGTCTAAAATGTCAGCCTATGTTCTGTAAGACAGGTTAAAATTTATAATTTCAATTCAGCGCTCTGATTCAGCCTCAGAAGGATTCAAGATTTTGGCAGTTACAATTTTTCAACAAGAGTGACTTCTAAGGTGCTTAGGGTTTCTCATAGAACTGACTGCACGGATTAGCTGTGTGGGTGTATAGAAGTGGTTTCTAAAAAGATGAACAAACAAATCGCTAAGAATAGAAGAGCTGAAGCCTAAACTAACCTGTAACAGTGAAGGAGGAAACGCACAGGAAAACATGGACAATTCACATTTGATAATTTTACCATGTCAAAGTAAGACCATGCTGAGGGTCAGAGATGTGCCCCTGGGTCCCCTGGTAAAGAGAAGAAAACTGATCACTGTCACTCAGCATAGGATCAAAAGAGCTAAAGGTCAGCTATAAAGAAAAGAAAGTTGCAAACAATGTGATAAAGTTCAGGTAAAGCACAATTTCAGATCCCCCAAATTCTGCAATAGTTGGAAGATGTCTAGAGCAATATTGCGACTTCCATCTATCGAATCATCTCACGCACAAAGCGCCTTTCATAAAGTTACTGAGCACGCACAGAACTTTGGTGGACTTTTTTATGTTTTCCTTTTTCCCCTACCTGATGCAAAAATTCCTTGTTTCAGTATATTCTCCCATGAAGTTTTACTGTCGAGAATACATATCCCGTCTTTTCCCTTCATTAACTTTAGAAAAAAGCACTAAAATCTCAATTTCATCTGTCTCCAGCCCATCCACCCTGACTTATGGAAATGTGTAGAATTCCAGCAGTGTCCCTATTTTAGCAGTACCTTCCCATGATGTTCCTGTAGATACTGTGCTATGAATTTACTGTCTTTCTCACAGTTGTAAGTAGGGATTTCACCCTGCCCTGTGTACAAAAGGAGGAAACTCTGCAACATCCTCCAACGACTGTGCATAAATTATGAAACTCATACTCCAGTGATATGCTGGGTTGCCACTTGTCTCTTCAATGGCAAAACTAAAGGCTAAAACAGCCTGGTAGTTTTTGGGCATAAACTTGCATAGAGAACACAGAGGTTCTCAGGAAAGAGGCACAGTGTACAATTATCTGCCACTGAAGGAATTACCTTGTATAGACTGATTGCTTTTATCTCTTCCCTACACTCATATGTTGCAACCCTAAACTATATGTGACAGCATGTAAATCTTGATTTGGGGCAGGTAATTGGGGTGGTACAAAACCATGAATGCTGATTTCTTAAAATTATATCAGTGCCCTTACAATGCAAATACAGCTTATTTCATCCTTCTGCCATTTAAATACACATCAAGAGGAATTTCTAGGGTGATGGTTAGCAGTAACAGCTGAACCTCTGTAAGATTTGGAATCCAGATACTGGAGAATAACAACCTGGGGAAGAGAGGAAGGAGGGAGATGGATCCCCGAGATCCAGGAGGTATCTGAAGGAAAGATTGGAACCTGCAGAGGATGCGCGAAGGTAGACCACAGTGTGGCAGGAGAAGGCAAACTGCACCTTCCAGCTTGCGGCGTGAGAGAGTAGTGAGTTGTTGAAGGAGGCACAGGGAGGATGGGTGAGTCCAGAGGCCCCCAAGGAAGGGTGTGTCAGTGGAGCAGAGCCATGGATGCCGTGTGCTGCAAAGGCCGATGAGGCACTCTAGGCAGGTGACAGCTGTGTTCCTTGGAGAGAATGCATGGTGGGATGCCTTTGGGGGACAACTGAACCCCTCACAGCTCCCAGTGTTGAAATCCTACAGCAACTAGGTGAGTGGTGGCCATGGGAGACTTCCAGTGTCAGCGAGCCATGGGCAGGCTGGAGAGAGACATCTAGAGTGTTACTGGCTGAAGACTTAGGTCCCAGCCACACAGCCAGAGTCCAGGGTCACCCTGAATTTCTGTGGAGTTGAAAGCAACAGATTCAGTGCCCTACCCCACCCCAGCCCTACTGCAGCCTTGCTGAAATTAATCACCAGCCCGCCCTAATGCTACTGCAGACTGACTGGAGCTACCCACCGCATATGTGGCCTCTGATTGGGACACTACAAAACAACTGTAGACACCAGGAGATGGCCACAGGTTTAAAGTCATAGAGAAATTTTTGTTGTTGCTGTTTTCCTTTCTTTGTTTTGTTTTCTCCAGCTTCCCCGTTTTGGGCTGATTTTATTTACATTTTCTTGATTGTCTGCATTTCTTTTTTCATGAGCGTGGACATTGTGTTTAGGGTTCTGTCATTTGTTTTGTTTTTGCTCTTTCCTTTCTTTCTCTCCAGTCTTCTTTACCGGTTTCCTGGAGCGTAATAATATTCTTTTGCCCTTCAGCTTTACTTTTAATCTCTAATTCTTTTATTTCTCAATTTTTTCATCTTATCCCTTTGAAATTCTCTCCCCTAAGGGTAAAATTGATCTATTAAGTGGATTTTCACTGTATGTAATATTCTGGTTGGTTTTAGATTTTTTCATGTAACTATAAACCTCGTACTTATGGTTAAAGGTGGCAAATAAATAGGTATCACAGTTTGGCATTTTTAGGATGTGCTTGATGCTGTCGTTATTGGTGGTAATGCTACTTTATGCAAGGTGGCATGGTTGTTGTGGTCATGTGTTCTTCCTTGTACATGAATACTGGGATTATCTGGGGGTCAGAACAGCATAGTCCAGTACCAAAAAATGAAATGCTAGTGCAAACAGACACCAGTCTTTAATCATTAAAACATTCAAGAGACAGGCTCTTAAGAAATACTCACAAGCCAGCTGTGTGTAGAAGACATCTCTGAAAAGTAATATTTCTCAAGAGGTCTTGGTAATAGTAACAAAGCTACCTACAATAAGCAATTTACTAACATCAACACAGAAAATAAACAAAGCAATCCTGTGAGGGATGTTTATGGCAGTTAATTCCCACATCAGGAAGACAGAGCAAGCTCAAATAAATCACATAATGTTGAACCTCAAACTTTTAGAAAAAGAAGAGCAAGTCAAGTATGACGCTTGTATGAGGGAAGAAATTGTAAAGTTCGGAGCAGAAATTAATGCAATTGAGACTAAGAAAACAATACAAAGAATCAGTGAATTAAAGAGTTGGTTTTTTAAAAGGTTAAATAAAGTTACTAAACCCTTAGCAAACCTCATCAAAAAAGGAAACAAAGAACTCAAATCCATACAATTAGGAATGAAAAAGGAAAAGTCACAATGGGTCCTGCAGAAATCCAGAAGACCATCAATACCTATTATGAATACTCTAATAAGATGCAAAGCTCAGAAGAAGTAAGAACATTCCTAGATACATTTGAGTTCCCAAAGCTGAATCAAGAAGGTATACAAGTTCTAAGTAGCCTATTATCAGCCATTGAAATTGAAGATGTAATGAAAAAACTACCAGCAAAGAACAACCCATGTCCTGATAGAGTCATTGCTGAATTCTACAATAAATTTTGAGAAGTAATACCACTACTCCTCAAATTCTTTAATGAAATTGAAAGAGAAGCAATACTCCCAAACTCATTCCTGGAAGCAAGCATTACCCTGATACCCAAATCAGAAAATACCTAATCAAAAAAGAGAACTACAGGACAATCTCCTTAAGGAACACAGATGTGAAAATTCTCAGTAAGATACTGACAAACAATGCAGCAAATCATCCAGAAAATTATAGACCATGGTGCTCACTTTGGCGGCACATATACAGAAGATTATACAACGTGACCATATAGGATTCATCCCAGGCATTCAGGGATGGTTCAACATACACAATGCAATAAATGTAATACACCACATTACCAGAATCAGAGGAAAAAAAATCACATGAGAATCTCACTAGATTCAGAAAAAACATTTGACAAAATCCAACATTCATGCATGATAAAAAAACACTACAGAAAATTGGAACAGAAGGACTTTATCTCAATCTGATAAAAGATGTGTAAACATCATACTAAATGGTTAAAAACTGAAAGCTTTTACTCTAAAATCAGGAGCAAGACACTATCACCATTCCTATTGAATATAGTTCTGGAAATAGCCACAACAATTAGACAAGAGAAAGAAATAAAAGAAATATGGATAGGAAAGGAAGAAGTTAAATTATCCTTACATGCAGATGACATTATACTGTACATAGAAGACCCAAGAACTCAATCAAAAGACTCCTAGAATTAA
This sequence comes from Dinomys branickii, assembly GCA_004027595.1. Classification (NCBI taxonomy): domain Eukaryota; kingdom Metazoa; phylum Chordata; class Mammalia; order Rodentia; family Dinomyidae; genus Dinomys; species Dinomys branickii. The sequence continues at coordinate 10,450 of PVLD010033580.1, forward strand.
TAACAAACTTCAACAGCATATCTGGACACATGGTCAACATTAAAAAATCAATAGCATTCCTATACATGAATAAGTAACACACTATGAGAAAAATTACGGAAGTCATAATAGCATCAAGAAAAGATGAAATTATTAGGAGTAAATCTAACGAAGGAAGTGAAAGATCTATACACTGAAAACCATAGTACTCTGAGAAAGATAGAAGAGAATATCAGAAAATGGAAAGTTATTCCCTGCTCTTAGACAAGCAGAAATAATATAGTGTAAATGGCCATACTTCCAAAACCACTACAGAGATGTAATGCAATCCCCATCAAAATACCAATAGCAGACTTCCCAGAACCAGAGAAGGCAGTCCAAAAATTCATATGAAGCCAATAGAGACCTACAATACAGAAAACAATTCTAGGTAATGAAGACAAAGACGGGGGCATCACGACCCCAACCTGAAGTTACACTACAGAACTAATGTGATAAAAACCAGCGCGGTACTGGCCAAAAAATACCAGAGGATAAATGGAACAGATTAAAGATGCAGAAACAACTACAAACACTCCCAGCCCCCTTATTTTTGACAAAGGGGCCAAACATGTTCACTGGAAAAAGATAGTCCCTTTAACAAATGGTGCTGGAAAAACTGGCTTTCCACATGCCGAAGACTAAAACCAGACCCACGTCTATCACCATGCACTAAGTTAAAGTCAAGCTGGATCACTATTACAGATACACTAAATATGATGGAAAAGAAAATAGGTATAAATCTTGAAGACCTAGGTGTAGGCAAACAGTTCATGAACAAAATCCAGATCACATGGAAAACACTATAATCAATAACTGGGATCTCATCTTATTGAAAGGGTTTTGCATGGCAAAAGAAATCAACAAGAGTGAAAAATAACCCACAGAGTGGGAAAAGAATTTCAACCAGTTGCTCCTCAGGCAAAGGACTAATGTCTAGAACATATAAAGAACTGAAAAAAAATCAAATCCCCTAAACTCAAATACCCAGTCCCAAAATGGGCATCTGAGATGAAAACATACTTTTTAGATGAAGAAGTAAAAATGGCAAAGGAATACATGAAAGCCAGGCGTGGTGGCACACGCCTGTAATCCCAGCACTCAGGAGGGTGAGGCAGGAGCCTCATTGCAAGTTCAAGACCATCCTGGGCTACAAAGTGAGCTCAAGGCCAGCCTGAACTGCACAGCAAGACCCTGTCTAAAAAAAGAAAAAAAACCCCATGAAAACAGTTCAAGATAACTGATCATTCAAGAGATGCAAGTCAAACAACACTGAGATTCCATCTCACTCTAGAAGGAATGGCTTTCATAAAAAAATCAATGAAAAACAAATGCTGGCTGAGCTTTGGGGAAAAGGCAACGCTTCTCCACTGTTGGTAGGAATGTGGACTGATGCAATCACTGTGAAATTAGTATGGGGATTACTAAGAATACTAGGCCTGGAGGAGGGCGCATTCAACCCAGCCACTCCCCTTCTTGTTTTCTTCCCAAAAGAATTAAAAGTATCACCCCACAGTGATATATGTGCACCCATGTATGTGTTGGCAGAGTTTGTAATAACTAAACCTTAGAAACAACCCAAGTTCCCATCAACTAATGACTGAATAAAAATGTTGTGGTTTTCATATGTAATGGAATAGTTCTCTGCTATAAAGAAGGATAAACTTGGGACATTTGTTGCTAAATGGATGGACCATGCCCTTAAGAGAAATAAAATGGATATGTGTGTGAATATCACATTGTCTCACTGGTGTGAGAAAATGATCATGTAAATAAGGACCAAATATTTCAAGAGATATGATGAAAGGAGAAGAAACTGTTCAAAAGGAAAGAGGAACTAGGGAGGAGGGAATGGGAAAGGGTGCAAAGGAAATGAAAAAATGAGAAAAGAAGGATAAAATGGAAACAAAGTTCTGTGACCAAGGAGGGGAAGAGGGGTCAAAGGGAGGGGAGGGCGGTGGGAGGGAAGGTAGATAGTGTACAGGCACAAATTCCCTATGATGAATGCGATCATTGTATATATCTAAATTGTACCAATAATCTTAATTAAATTAAAGGAAAACAATCATTTTGAAAGAGTTCTGCTTCCTATCACCTGTCCTTTATTACCCTCTTGATATTTGGGGTTTCTATTACGTACATGTACGAAATCCCCAGGGTCAGTCTGATTGTTATGGGATGTAAACATGCATTACTAAAAAGACATTATTAAAAATAAAGTAACAATGGCAACAAAAAGATCATTTTGAATGATATAAAAATATAATGAATGCTGTTTTTTGTAAATAACCTATAAAATTTGTGAAAATACCTAAAATATAAAAACCTCTAAAATCTGAATCCTTTTATATCCCAAGCATTTCTGACACAGGATACACAACCTCTAAACTTTCTGTGCTTTTAAGTACAGCAAGAGCATTTGGAAAAATATTTCATAATGCCCCCAATCACCTCTCAGTCTTGGTCAGAATCAGTGACAGTGTGTATTGTGTGTGCTAACGTCCCTGTATCACTGCACGAGGGAAAGGAACCAAGAACTGCTGTATTGAGTCAAACTGGAGGCTCCTGGTTGACTTTGTATATGAATCACTATTTTTTTTTGGAAGAAACTGAGTGGACCCCACTATTTTAATGCCGTTTAGAAGTAGCTTGTGAGCTGATAGCTCCAGCAGTGCCAATCAGAGCTCAGGACATGTTGAACATGAAGCAGTTGATAAAAGTCAACTGCTTGATTAAGCCCATATTCAGTAATTACTCATATATACAGGGCCTGCTGTGGGCACCTGTTTCGGTCCTTTGGCAGAGAATAGAATGTGACTGGCAAAATGTCCATCAGTGGGCAGCACTCACTGGACGGCCGTGCAGATGATGACAGACAGCTACCTGTCTCCATCATGCATTACTTTTCTCCCTCCAATTACAGTGAACATGGCCTGCAGCCTCAACACAACTCCAGCGCCTCCTCTGGGACCCAGGGCCACCACGTTCATTCCCTAACCCTGCCTCAGACCATAAAAGTAAACTCACTTTAGTCAAAGAAATGAGTTGTCTCCCC
>PVLD010033581.1:0-13522 GCA_004027595.1 Dinomys branickii
ACTTGGGTCAGGGATCTCCAGGAATTAGGGAAAAGTCTCTGAGGCCAAGGGCTCGGCCAGTTTAGGGGTACTGGGTCAAGGTCTGAGGGGACTGAAAAAGGGAGTTGCTGAAGAGATAGAGGTGATTTCCAGAGAGTTTTCAGAGAGCTGTGTACATCTTGGAGGTACAAGTTGGGGACTTCTAGAGAAAATGGAGCAGGGGATTGAAGATGAAGGGATAGTGGGTGTAGAGGTCTTTGGGGCATTGTAGGGGAGTTCTGGGGAGCTGCATGGGTAAGGGGACTTGGAGGTTTGGGGGAGGTTGAGGGTTTATGAGAACTTCAAGGCACTGGGTGGTTATTCTTTGGAGGAAGGTATGGGGTCTCTAGGCTCTGTGGATCTGAGACAAGGGATCTGGTGCCTTTTGAGGGGTCTCTTGGAGGATAATGAAGGTCCCAAGGGGGTAAGTTGGGGCATTAGGGGTCTGCGGGGTGCCCTAAAGAAGATTCTCTGTGATAAGCGACCTGGGAGCAAGTCTGAGGGGTTGGGACCCCCCACTCCCCCCACCCCCACTGGCTCCCACAGGCTGCTGTACAAGGCCATCGACGCGCACGCAGAAGACAAAGGCCCCATCTATAATTACCACGTGGAGATCTCCGTGTTCTTCATCGTCTATATCATCATCATCGCCTTCTTCATGATGAACATCTTCGTGGGCTTCGTCATCATCACCTTTCGTGCCCAGGGGGAGCAGGAGTACCACAACTGTGAGCTGGACAAGAACCAGGTGACCTCTGAGACCTGGCCTCCTCCCACAGCCACCGCTCCCCCCGCCCGCCCTGGGGCCCCTACTCACTCATGCCCTGCCCCGGTACGCAGCGCCAGTGTGTGGAGTACGCCCTCAAGGCCCAGCCACTCCGACGATACATCCCCAAGAACCCCCATCAGTATCACGTGTGGGCCACTGTGAACTCTGCTGCCTTCGAGTACCTCATGTTCCTGCTCATCCTGCTCAACACGGTTGCCCTAGCCATGCAGGTCTGAGCTCCCCATCTTGATCCCTGCCAGAAACCTACCCCTGGTCTCTCCCCACAGTCTCTTGGGAACCATTAGGAATTCTTTAGGCTGAAAGTAGCAAAGCCTTTTGGCAGATTTAAGCTATAAAGACATTTACCAAATTTCTTCAAACCTAAGGCCAAGAACTGTAAGTTGTATTCTGATTTCATAGATGTAAGAATGAGAAAACAAGGCCAGGTGTGGTGGCACACGTCCGTAATGCCAGCACTAGGGAGGCTGAGGCAGGAGGATCATTGTGCGTTCAAGACCAGACTGGGCTCCAAAGTGAGCTCAAAGCCAGCCTGAACTGCATAGTGAGGCCCTGTCTCAAAAAGACCAAAAAAAAAAAAAAAGAGAAAACAGTGGTCCATGGCCATTGTAAGTTGTCATTAATTGTAGAATGCACCCCAACCTCAGAAATTCTAAAATGTGAACACATATACATCCTAGTGTCAATGAAATGCAATAATTACCTCACACAGGGCTGGGGATATAGCTCAGTGGAATAAGCGCCTGCCTAGCAAGCGCAGAGTCCTGAGTTCGATCCCCAGTACCGCCAAAAAAAAAAAAAAAAAATTACCTCACACAATGAGAAGCATAGGCCGGGGACATAGCTCAGTGGTGTAGTGCCTGGCTGGCAAACCTGAGGTCCTGAGTTTGATTCCTGACACCAACAATAAAAGAAAGAAAAGAAGGAAAAAAGAAACACAGAGGTAGGTAGGTCATTGCTGATCACAGAGCACAGGCTCTGTCTCTTTCCGCTTCACTATTCTTGGCAAGTTGGCTTTCATTCTCATAGTCACAAGACAGCCCCCATAGCTCCAGACATCAAAACCACACTAAAGGCAGGAAAAAAGAAAGAGTTGCACCAAGGGACTCTCTTCATTTGAGCATTTTAATGGAAAGGAAAATGTTTTTCACAAAAGCTTTCAATCAGCAACAGACTTACATTTATGTCTCATTAACACAATTGGCTTTAGCCAGGTGCGGTAATGCACACCTGTGATCCCAGCACTTGGGAGGCTGAGGCAGGAGGATTGCTGCAAGTTTGAGACCAGCGTGGGCTCCAAAGTAAGGTCCAGGCCAGCCTGGACTGCATAGTGAGACCCTGTCTTAAAAAAAGGCAAAACAAAGAAGAGAGAGAGGAAAAAAACTTGGCTTTGCCTGTCTGCATGAAAGCTAGGAACGAAGAACTGGGCTTTCCAGCATCCATAATGGGAGGAAGACAATGAAAGGGGTTTGGCCAAGTCATAGTGCTACCATGTTCCCAGACTCACCTCCGCCCAGGCCAGGGAGTATTTGGTTGGGTGGGAATTCTCTCTTTTTTATTTATTATTGTTATTATTGGAGGGGTTTATGTATGCAGTGCTGGGGATCGAACTCAGGGGCCTTGTGCATGCAAGGCAAGAGCCCTACCACTGAGCTATATCCCCAGCCAAGGGTGGGAATTCTCTGTTTCAGGCTCTGTCCCTATCTGATTTTCTCCCCCAGCACTATGAGCAAACTGCTCCCTTCAACTACGCCATGGACATCCTCAACATGGTCTTCACTGGCCTCTTCACCATTGAGATGGTGCTTAAAATCATCGCCTTCAAACCCAAGGTGCTCACCAGCCCTGAACTCCCCAACTCTGGACCCCCAGTGAGCGGACTCCTTGGGAGGGACAGCATTCCAGAGCTCTGCAAGGGGTGGCAACCAGGAAGTCATGACACTGGGGAGTGAGAAGCAGCCAGGCACAGGCCCTCATGCCGTCTGTGTTGGGCCCTGCCTCTCTGATGCCCGCTTCCACTTCCGGCCCCTGTGCTGGCCTGCTAGCTCAGAGAAGACAACACGCTGTTCTCTTCCTGCCCACAGCATTACTTTGCCGATGCCTGGAACACATTTGATGCTCTCATTGTGGTGGGCAGCATAGTGGACATTGCCGTCACGGAAGTCAATGTGAGGACGCCCTCCACTACCCCACCCCCACCACAGACTTCCCCCACCTCCATCCCAGGGTGTCTTCAACACAGGGAGCAGGTGGCTCCCTGTCACAGCCTTTCCACTCTTGGAGACACAGTGCTCCTCCTCGTAGCCCTCTCCCTTCTGTGTTGCTGTTGGGCTCAGCCCAATTCCCCCTCTTCCAGCTCCCTATTTCACGTTGCACAGGCACCACAGTCTCCTAAAACGCCTCTCCTGCTATGTCTGTTGTCCCTTTCACTACCTCCACCTCTCCCCCAACTGGCTGCACCGTCTCCACTGACTCCTGCCCTGGGTTCATCGTCTCTTCTGACCGCTCCATTGGCTTCATCTCCACCACCATATCCATCACCTCTGCTTTTCATGGCTGTTATCACCACCGACTGCATCCTTGGTGCCATCATCTCCTCCACTCGGTACTTCATGGCTCTATCACTCAACTGACAACGCTGCTGGCTCGGATCTCCACTGCTGGCTTCCTCATCGGGCCATCCTCATCCATGGGTTCACATGTTCACAACACACTGGCCCCACTACTCTCTCCACTGGTGCCCATCTCTCTCCTCCATCCTCTCCTTTACCCTGTCCTCTCACTCACCCTTATTACCGACTTTTGCCACGACCATCTCGATCCACTACCACATTGCTTTCCCCCTCATCTCCTATATCTGCTTCATGATGTCGGCCCTTGTTCATCTACGATAAACTCATTTCCTGTGTCACCTCTGTTTTGGCCATATCTGCACCCAGAATGGTGGCCACCTTGGCGAGGTAGCTCCCAAGGGACACTATCTCTTTCCTCCTCTCTCTTCCTCCCTAAGAGTTCTTAGAAATGCTCCCTGAGCCCGGTGTGGTGGCACATACCTGTAATCCCAGCACTGTGGGAGGCTGAGACAAGAAAATTGAAAGCTTGAGCCTGGCCTAGGCAACTCAGCAATTCAGTGAGATCCTGTCTCAAAATTAAAAATAAAATAAAAGGGCTGGGATGTAGCACAGTGCAAAGGCCCTGGGTTTAATCCCCAGCCCTGAAAAAAGAAAGCTAAAGAAATGCTCCCTGACCACTCTGAGGCCTGAGTTCTGAGTGACTTGGGGGCCGGGAAGACGGAGGCATGAGACAGGGAGGTGGCTGCTGTAAATGTGAACTGAGCTGTCCCCACTGCCTCCCCAACCCCAGAGCTCTGAGGACAGCTCCCGCATATCGATCACCTTCTTTCGCCTCTTCCGAGTCATGCGGCTGGTCAAACTTCTCAGTAAGGGCGAAGGGATCCGTACATTGCTCTGGACATTCATCAAATCCTTCCAGGTAATTCCCCTCTCTGTCGCTTCTTTCACACCTCAACCCTCACCTCACAGCTCTCCGCCTGCCATTACTACCTAGCAAGCTGTGTCCACTTCCAGCTTCCTGGTTTTTCCTGAGTTCTCAGTTCCCAACATGCCTCTGACCTCACCGGACATACCCCATTCTGTTTAACACCATGTCCACATTTGGGGAGACACCTGTGGTCTTGGGCACCTTGAGGAAAGTCTGTGTCTCCCAGAAGACCCAAGCCAGAGAGAGCAGTGCATTTTCGGAGTTTACAGTTAGTTCTCTGCCTGGACCTGAGTATCTATCTCCCCATCCCCACAGGCCTTGCCCTATGTGGCTCTTCTCATAGCAATGATATTCTTCATCTATGCAGTCATTGGCATGCAGGTCAGTGGGGAGAGTCCCTTGGGCACCCCTTTGCTGAATAGGGGAGTGGTCATTGTATAAGAATAGCTCCTACTTGGGAGTGATAGGTAGAAAGATAGACAAACTGAATGATCCTGGGTCAAGCTATACACCTGTGAAGTGGGATCAGCAGTGCCTGCTTGTCAGGGTTGTGAGGATCCACTAGGTCTTAGTAGGCAAGAAGTGAGTTGGAATGTGTCAGGGCATGGTTCACCCCCGTGTGCCCACAGATGTTTGGCAAGGTGGCTCTTCAGGATGGCACACAGATCAACCGAAACAACAACTTCCAGACCTTTCCACAGGCTGTGCTGCTTCTTTTCAGGTGACATCTTCCCACTTCCCCACCACACCAGCCCTCAGTGTGCTCACACAGCCTCTCTAGTCCCCAGGCTTCCTGGGCTATGGAAATAGCAAGGGACCAAAGGGCTCCATATAGCTGAGACCTCTTCTGGCTGTGATCTGAGCAGTCTTTGCTGGCTGTAAGGTGCACCCCCCTAGTTAGTCTGCAGTGTCCTCACCTGTAAGATGCAGGCATGACTTTCATCTACATGCCACACTACCTGTTAAAATTCTGAAATGCTATTTGTACCAGGTGCAGCCCTGATGAGAAGCGGGGCATCGTCTTACTTCCCCAGAGCCCACAACACCACTTGCCATGACTTCATAGCCTTTCCTCCAGGATGTCAGCCGTGTGTGACCCCCCCCCACCAGGTGTGCCACTGGCGAGGCATGGCAGGAAATAATGCTTGCCAGCCTTCCCGGAAATCGGTGTGACCCAGAGTCTGACTTTGGCCCTGGAGAGGAGTTTACCTGCGGGAGCAATTTTGCCATTGCCTATTTTATCAGCTTCTTCATGCTCTGTGCCTTCCTGGTGAGAACCATTTCCCCACAACTGCCACCACTGCCATGGCCCTGGTCCTGAGGGCCTCGGGGTGTCCAAATGAAGTGGGCAGCCCAGCTCTTGAAAAACTGGCCTTCCAACTAGGTCAACCCTGGGACTTGTGGGCCAGTGACTATGTAAGATCACTATAGCCTCCCACAAACACCCATGAGCCTGCTTTCTTACCTGCCCCTCCTTGTTCACTGGCCCACAGATCATAAATCTCTTTGTGGCCGTGATCATGGACAATTTTGATTATCTAACCAGAGATTGGTCCATCCTGGGCCCGCATCACCTTGATGAATTCAAGAGGATCTGGTCTGAATATGACCCTGGGGCCAAGTATGCCTTCTAATCCCTTATCTGGAATCCTAGTGGACCACACACTGCCCTCCTCAGGCCCCTAGCCCCAGAACCTCTTAACTGGGCACCCCATTACCCAGTCAATAGGTACCCGGAATTTCCCACTGCCTGATCCCCTACCTTCCCCCACTGTCCCCCAGTTCTTCATAGGAAGGCCTTGGGGTGTGGGTGGGAGGAGGCAGTGATGAGCTGGTGGACCTTTAAGAAAGAGGTAGAGAGGTATTGCCAATCTATTGGTACCTCCCCAACTCCCCCAGAGGCCGTATCAAGCACCTGGATGTGGTTGCCCTGCTAAGACGCATTCAGCCCCCACTGGGATTTGGGAAGCTGTGCCCACATCGAGTGGCCTGCAAGGTCTGTTCACACTATGAGGGCCTGGGCATGCTCAGAGTCTGGCATGGGTGGGGATGAGAGCTCACATCCTCAAAGGTTTCTCTCCTGGGCACTCATGCCTGGCAATTTTCCAGAGTGGGTTCATGTCTCGGGTATTTGCAGAGACTTGTGGCAATGAACGTACCCCTCAACTCAGATGGGACAGTGACATTCAATGCCACGCTCTTTGCCCTGGTTCGGACATCCCTGAAGATCAAGACAGAAGGTATGGAGGGGAGGGCTAGAAAGTCCCTGGGGCGGGTGCAGAGAGCAAACTCAAGTAACAGACTTTGGTTTCCCTAGGCCTGTCCCCTACTCCCATCCAGTGCAGCAGTGTAGAGATGCGGTAGAAACTTCTGTGAAGGTTCTTCCCATTCCTCTGCCCATACTCTCCTCAATGCAGGAAACCTGGAGCAAGCCAACCAGGAGCTGCGGATGGTCATCAAAAAGATCTGGAAACGGATAAAGCAGAAGTTACTGGATGAGGTCATCCCTCCTCCTGATGGTGAGCTGCCCTCAGCCCAGTTCCCTGAGCCCAGATGATTGTTGGAATGTCAGATGATTGTTTTCCACCACAAAACCAGCACTGGCCTGGGGCAGGAGGAACCCCTGCTGATTGGTAGGAATTAAGGAGGTAGCAGGGGGGCTGCAGAGGACCTCAGGAAACCAAACCTCCAGGCATTCACTTGGAATGTTATATTTGTTGCAATAAGGGTCTGAGCCAGAAAGTTCTGGATAATATATTTGGCAATTGAAATTGTTCCTTTCCACTTTTTAAATTAGAAATAAATTTGGTGAACTTACTTAGCCAATCGTTTAGATTTATTGGTTTCTTCAATTACATGTACTGTATAATATACTTCACTTTGACTTATACTTTTGAGCACTGAATACTCCCAGATCAATATGTTTGGCAGGATGAAATATAGGTGTGCTGTTAAAAATCTTTGCTCTTCATGAAGTATCTACTTTGCCCTTTTTCCCTTGTCCCCAGAGGAGGAGGTCACTGTGGGCAAATTCTATGCCACATTCTTGATCCAAGATTATTTCCGCAAATTCCGGAGGAGGAAAGAAAAGGGGCTCCTGGGAGCCGAGGCCCCTGCGAGCACATCTTCTGTCCTTCAGGTCTTCAGGGTGGTGTCTGGTGTGGCTGAGGATGGCCTTCCTCTTGATCTCATGAAAGCTCTATTACAGATTAGGAAACTGTGGTCCCAGCCCCTCCCCCACTCCTGCCTGGGAGGCAGGACCATGGAGGGGAAGTTCATACCTTCAGTGGTCCACTTCCCAGTTCATACCCTCAGTGGTCCACTTCCCAGTTTTTCCACTCCCACAGGCTGGCCTGAGGAGCCTACAGGACTTGGGTCCTGAGATCCGGCAGGCTCTCACCTGTGACTCAGAGGAAGAAGAGGAGGAGGAGGAAGAGGGGCAAGAGGGAGGGGAGGAAGAAGCTGAGAAGGACCCAGAAACATACAAAGTGAGCACAACAGCTTTTCACTCCCACAGAAACGTTTTCCCCCCAGAAACTCTTGGTTGTAAAGTATTCCCTCAAGCCTCAGTGACTTTGACATTGTCTCTGAGAAGCCACCCCCAAGATGAGTCCCCATCACAATGGAAAAGTAGTTATTCCAAACCTACCTTTGGCTATTGGGGGCAAGACCCAAATTCAGCCTCTGAGGAGCTCATGACCACTATAAGACTAAGTGACTTAGCTGTAACATTAATGATCACTCAGGCCCGTGACTCTCCACAGGCCCCTGTGGGTTCCCAGCCCTCATCTCGCCGGGGCTCCAGGATTTCTGTGTCTCTGCCTCTTGGGGACAGAGTCCCAGATTCACCCTCTCTTGGGCCCAGTGATGAAGATAGGGGAGGTTCCAACTCCAGACAGCCCAGTGTACCCCAGGCTGGAGTCCATGGCCACAGGTATGGTCAAACATCTGGGGAAAGGCTATGGGGGAGGCGCGGATGAGACACTGTATTAGGGTGCAGAAAGGAGTGCCTAGAGGCCTTCAAGTGGAAATCTGGGAAGGCTAGAGATGTTTCAAGGGTTCAGGTGGGAACAGAGAGTAACTACAGAGTCTTATGAGAAAGGCAATGCAAAGGTTTGATGGAAAACCACATGCTGGAGCCAGGCATGGTGGCACACACCTGTAATCCCAGCACTTGGGAGGCAGAGGCAAGAGGATCGTTGAGAGTTCGAGGCCAGCCTGGGCTACATAAGCGAGTTCAAGGCCAGCATGAACTGCATAGTGAGACCCTGTCTCAAAAAAAAAAAATGTTAGTTGTGGTGGTTCACACCTGCAGTCATAGAACTCTAGGAGGCCAAGGCAGGAGGGTGGCAAGTTCAAGCCCAGCCTGGGCATTTTAACACCTTAGCAAGACTCTGTCTCAAAATAAACAATAACAAGGGCTGAGGATGTAGCTCAATGCAAAGGACCTGGGTTCAACACCCAATATCAGAAAAAAAAATCATTAAGCCCAGTGTCTATATAGGAGATGGAGCCTGAGATGACAGGAACAGGAGTCCAGCACCACAAATTGGAAGAAGTCTGCCTAAAATGCCTCACTTTCCCCAGGAGAAGCTCAGGGGTTTTCATGTTCACCATCCCAGAAGAAGGAAGCCCCCAGCCCAAGGGAACTAAAGGTCATGACAGACAAGATGAGGAAGAAGAAAGCCCTGACCGGTACACTGTCCATGCCACATGGGATAAGCCCATGAGCTGTGGGGTGGAGGGCAGGACTGTGAGTACGCCAACTTGGAGTCCAGACCCGGGTTTACCCCCAGGCCTTCTTCTGCACAGGCTCTACTACCTGGATGACCAGGCAGGGACTCCCCCACACTCGGTCCTTTTGCCACCCCACCGATTCCAGAGGTATGTCAATGGGCACCACGTGCCACAGCGACGTCTGCTGCCCCCCACACCTACAGGTGAGAGTATAGATGGCCCCTGCCTCTGCCAAGGGCCAGCTGGACAGAAAGCCAGGGAGGCACTGCCAGTGTTCTTTGCTCCCAGGTCAGAAGCCCTCCTTCACTATCCAGTGTCTACAGCGCCAGGGCAGTTGTGAAGATTTACCCATCCCAGGCACCTATCATCGTGGACAAAACTTGGGGCCCAGGAGAGCTCAGGTGAGCCAGGGGAGCGCTGTTGGGACCTGCAAGGGTGTGGGAAGCCCAGGCTGAACTTCTCAAACACACTGCATCTTAGGCCCTTCTGAAGAATGAGACACACATGCAGGAATGCACATCATCTTCTCCTACTTATAAAACAGGCACTACTACTCCCAGTTTACAGATGAGGAAAGCTAGGCCAAGAGAAGTTTATTCACCTAAGATCACATAGCTAGTAAGCCAGAGAGCTGACACTTAACCTCTGCTTTGCTCTAGCATAAACTCAAGTCTGGGGCTAGGGATGGAGCTCAATGGTACAGCACTTGTCTAGCACGTACAAAGCCCTCAGTTCCATGTTCAGGATCATAAATGAAGAAATATAACCAAACCCAAGTCCAATATATACCCACTCAGTTTGACTCCAGTCTTGTATTGGGGGAAAGGGACAGGACTCACAGGAGTGAGTCCTAGACCTTCATACACACCGTTCAATCTCTGCCTCCTGATGTTTATTCTGGTCCAGGGTTCCTGGGCAACCCCTCCTCAGAGAGGTCGGCTCCTGTATGCACCACTGCTGTTGGTGGAAGAGGGTGCAGCAGGAGAGAGATACCTGGGCAAATCTAGCAGTGCACTGCGCACCTTCACCTGTCTGCACGTGCCTGGAACCCACTCAGACCCCAGCTACAGAAAGAGGGGCAGTGCTGACAGCTTGGTGGAGGCTGTGAGTCCAGAGGGCGTGTGGGCAAGAAGGCTGGTGGGGAAGAGGAAGAGGCGGGAGCTGGTGTGGAGGAGAAAGGGGTCCACAGGCTCTGCGTGGTACATGTAGACATCCCTCTGCTCAGCATTATCTCCAGACCAGCGCCCCTGCACTTCCCTGCATGCCCTCATGGGCACATCATTCATCCACACTGACCCTCTGTGTACACAGTGCCCCTGGCCAACACTGATCCTACCTGTGCTCCTAGGTGCTCATCTCCGAGGGCCTTGGCCTCTTTGCCCAAGATCCTCACTTTGTGGCTCTGGCCAAGCAGGAGATAGCAGATGCATGTCGTCTGACACTGGATGAGATGGACAGTGCCGCCAGTGACCTTCTGGCACAGGGGACCAGCTCACTCTATAGTGATGAGGAGTCCATCCTTTCCCGCTTTGATGATGAGGATCTGGGGGATGAGATGGTCTGTGTCCACGCCCTCTGAATTTCCACCCCTCTCTACTGCTCAATAAAGCTCCTGCCCTCCCCTTCCAGAGGAAGACTGGCATGGACCACATACTACTGGATTTTGGTGTCTTTGCACTGAGGGCCTGAGGCTACACAGCAGTCCTCAGCCAGCCATCCGCCCATCCATCCCCAGTTCCAACCCTGAGCCACTGCCCACACACTGGTATTTCCAGAAACCAGGACAGCTAGGCCTGATTATTCAGCGTCAGGGAAGGAGGGAGGAGGAGGAGGAAGAGACAGCAGCCAAAAAAAGCTGGAGACAGAGTGGAGGTGGTGGGGGAGGAGGAGAGCGCTGGGCAGAGATGGAGAGAGAGGATGTCGGGGGTTCTTAAATGGGGGTGTGAAGCAGAGATTCCACGGGGGTCAGTCAGGTCAGGCTGAGGAAGGACAGACAGATGGGTGGAAAGGATAAAAAACCCCATAGGACAGTCCCAGCAGTGGAGAGGCCTGGATGGTGGGGTTGGCCTCACATAGGATGTGTCTTAGGCCAAGGGGGTCCTGCAATGGCAACAGGAATTTCAGGAAAGCTAAATTAGGATCACACTGTCTCCCTCCCACCTTCTGCCCAGGAAGAAGATGTCAATGACAATAAAGCTCCCACCCTTGGGGAACCCACCCAGAGCGCCCCCTTATCTTCCTGAAACTGCCTAAGAGCCATGCACTCTCCTCCCACACAGATCCCTCTCCAGGTCCTCTCCCTGCTTCTTGCTCCACCTTTGCTCCTCCCCCCACTTGGGTCTCCTTCACTCAGGGAATGTTTATCACTCCTTTACTGTGTGCCTGGCCACCATGCTGGATTTCCCTCTGGGCACACTGAGTGGGCTTAGCCATGTGACAATGTTTAGCCACACTAGGAGTCAGCTCCACTTCAAAGGAAAGGGAGGCTGCACAGTGACTCAGGATGGGGCCACCACTGGGGAGGGTCCTGACTTAGGGTCTTCTCACTGGCGGAGCAGGGTTTTCTCATTTCTATAACTTGTGTCAATTGAGCCAGGACTAAAATTTGGAGGAGGCCAGAATTGCAGACTAGGACTCAGAACAGAGAGCCGGAGGCTTGAAGTGGTCGGGCTAGGATCAGGGGGGTTAGCAACTCAGAGGTAGGGCAGAGAGGGAAGGGAGACAGATGACAGATGAGGCGCGAGAGGCAACCCGAGAGTACCTCTTGCAGAATCTTGAATCCTAAGCCCCAGGATGTTGCATTTTTCCCCTAAGAGCATGAGGAATCATGGGAAGGACTTGAGTAGGGTAGTGATATGGTTAACTTCACATTTTAAATAGATACTCTGATGCCTGTGCTGAAAACAGAAGGGAGGGGGAAGAACCTGGAGATGCTAAAATTGGCAGAAATGATGGTCGCCTTACCCAGGGGAGGTGACAGATGAGATGGTGAGAAGTGAGTGGATTGTGGGGAAGTGAAGGAGACAAAATGAACTATTTTGGAGGCCCTGTGCTAGATGCACTGCAGTGATCATCTTGTTTAATCAGTACCACAACCCTACATATACCATTTTAAACCATCTTACAAGTCTAAGGTCAAAGAAGAACAAATATTAGAGATGGGATTCAAATTCAAACAACTGAATGTCAAAACCCATGCTCTCAACCCCTCCTGTACACTGCTTCTTTTGATAAGGCCACAACTGGAAAGTATCTAAGAAATATTTCTGTGGTTTGTGTTTCAAAATATGTATACAATCAGATATTTCAAACTTCAAGACACAAAGGGGTATCAACTGAAAAGCCCCCTTTTCCTCTGGCGGCAGCCACTGTTACCAGGTTTCTTTCACAGATGTATAACATGATGTACTGATAGATTATCAGTATTTTAATAATTTTCTATATACACTTCTCTTAGTGTGAGATTGCACACCCTAAGCCCCAGTTATATTTTATCCATTGGATTTTGCAACATGGCAATCACCATTGACCTTGCTAGGCCTAAGCATGTTGGGGGGGTCCAATTCAGAGCGGGCTGAAGAGTAGCTAGGACGTGTGGAGCTGGTTTGGGCAAGAATTTGACTGATAAGGAGATAGCTGGAGGGAAGAGTTGTTGTTGCTGTTATTTGAATGTACTTAAAATGCAGACTTTCAAAAAGGAATTCTCAAGACCTTGAACTATGTTTAAGCTGCAGAGAAGCTGAGCACTGCCAATTACCAGCTGCACGACCTTGTGCAAGTCACTTAACCTCTCTGGGGATTCATTTTCCTCTGTAAAAACAGGACTAATAGTCCTTAACACAGAGATTAAATGGAACACATTGAGCAAACTCAAAAAACACGTTGGTAAAATGTCATCCTATAGGACCGAGCAGTCCTCTCCCTTAGCACTCTACCTATGTTTTCATACAACTACACTCTCAGAACCTGCTCCAACCATCAGGGTCTAGGCTGGAATGGCGGCAGGCGAGACCGGGAATAGCCCATTGTGCGCAAGCGCGCGCGGCACGCTCAGGCGGGGGGGGGGGCGCGAGGGGCGGGGCTGCCGCCGCCTGGGCTGTTCCGACGATCGCGCCCCGCCCCCGCCGCGCCCCGCGCCCGCCCTTGCTAGCAGGCACCTTCCGCCCCCTGCATTGCTGATGCTGCTGCTGCTGGCAGATATGGACGTGGTGAATCAGGTACGCGCTCCAGCACCGCGGACAGAGCCTGCCACTTCCAGACCCCCAGACTCAGCGGTGGTGCCTAGGGTCCTTAACAGCAGAGACCTGGTCCCTGGTGCTGGCGCTGGGGGTCTGCGGCAGGCGAGGGGAGGATGGGGGAGCTGTTGAAAAGAAGCAGCGCGCGCTTTGCCGCAGCGAGGGCTGTCCTCACTGCCGCAGCAGGGGCTACCAGAAGCTCCGGTCATTACTGGCGACCTGGAGGGGAGCAGAGGGGTCTGAG
>PVLD010033582.1:0-13522 GCA_004027595.1 Dinomys branickii
CGACACGCGCGAAACGTGGGATTGCCGGGCGTCTCCGCCGCTAACAAGCCGATCTCTGTCGGGAGTCGTTGGGGGGCTGCGCCGGCTCGGGGGGGCGGGAGGGATCGAGGGGTCCGCGCTCTCAGGGCGCTAGGACCTAGCCTGCATATCCATTTTATAGCAGCACAATTCATAATAGTTAAATCTTGGAAGTGGCCTATATGTTCATTACCAGATGAACGAATGAGGAAAATGTATTTATACACAATACAGTGCTCTGCTGCCATAAGGAAGGATAAACTGGAATCATCTGTAGGAAAATGAATTACCTTGAGACCACAATGTTAACTGAAATAAGTGAGACCCACAAGCTTCAATATTGCATTCTTTCTCTCACATGACAAATCCAAACTACAAATAAAGAACAAAGTAAAAGATAGATAACAGGAAAAAATAAAGAGATGGAGGGAATGGGAGGAAGGTCAGTGAAAAGTGCAGCTTGGAGAGAAAGTAGGGGAAGCAAAAAGAATTAAGATGTGTTATGCAATGTACCAACTCCTCGTGATGAATATAATCTTTATGATTACCAATATGTACTAATAAAAATTAAACATAAAAAAGAATTATGGGAGAAGTATGTTGAAAGTGAGGGGAATATTAGAGGGGGTTAATGGTAATGTGTCTTTTAGTGTAATGATTTTTAAAATTCAAGCCTTCACTCTGTATTTTGGTTACTCGTTCCATGTCTTGTATATACTCCTTGTATATCTTGATGGTAACAGACTGAAAACTGGGGTGTCAATTTAAAGCAGTGATTCAGGCTGCCTGTGCACTGGAATCCCCTGCACACTTTAGCAGAGATTCGAGGCAGAGTGAGAGACATTCAAAGCCAAAGGACAGGTGCGCTCCAGGGGCTTAACTCAGGATGCATTACTTATTAAAAGTGTGTTCTTTGGCCTCCCAGCTTACCAACCCTCACCAGCCAAGCACAATGTTACAGCCAGGATGCCCTCAAGAGAGTGTCTCTAAGAATAAACTAGGTGAGAAAATAAAACGGTTGGTGATCGCTGAAACAGAACAGAGGACACAAACCACCTCTTATTAATAGCATGATTTGTATTTTCTTTGAGGCAGTTGGCGATTTAAATCTGCCTTTTGCAAAGAAACAGTGACTCTTCATGGATGCCCAATTGGTAACTAAAAATGGGATAAAGCTTGGCATCTCTGCCTTCAACCTGTGTCTGCCTCCTCTGTCACCATAGCACTTCGGCTCACATCTCTGCTCAGCTTGGCAGGGAGGCATGTTAGTCACTGAAGGAATGCCTGTCTAAAATCTGGTACCACAGGTTTATTAGTTCTGACTTTACCTAACTTGTCTTGTCTCCCTTCAGACTGTGGACACAAAGGTAAGAGATTAGCAGGGGCTTTTCGCTGTTATCCTTTGCTCCCAAATCCCTGGAGTTGACACCTAGAAGTCTCTGGCCAGTCCCCAAACCTGTAGTAGCCCTGGACTCTAGCAGAGCTTCTGCGATCTGTGGCTGTCCCCTCTCCAAGCAAAAACAATTGTTGCTTGAGAACAGAATTGCCCCTCAAGCCACAGGGATTCTCCAGAGCTGCAAAATCAGAACTGAGATAATGATCAACCAGCTCTTAGTTCCCTCAGCCACCTGTAACATCTTGTGCCTTTTCCTTCAGGGCTAGGCCCCTCAGTTCCCAAACCGCAGTCCCTTCTGGCTTTTCTCTTACTTCCAATTAACACTTTTGCCTGTGAGTACCTGCTGCTGCTGTGGTTTTCATTCCCGTTATTACTGAAGCGGGGACCCACGCTCGCTAGACCCACACGGCCTGGCCCCCACGCTAGCCTGCGGGTCTGAGTTCATCGGTCTGTGGGGAGCCCAGTCATCAAGCCAAGCACTAAACTAAAGAGGTGATCCTGGGCTACCACTCACTCAACTGCACAAAGCCATAAATATCAAATGCTACCCACCCCCCAGGTGTTAAGGAAACCAGCAGTCCTGGTAGAAATGATGGCTTCAAATAAAATGACAAAGAAAGAGACTAAAATGGCTATTTTAAAAGAGTTATTATTTCTTACAACCACATGTGAGTCCTCATTGTCCTTAAAGGGTTTTTTTAAAGGGTAAGCCAAAATATCTTGAACAAAGCCCCAGAGGTCCCTTCGACCTGCCCTTGGGCTCCCTCCAGCTCTGCCCAGGTGTCCTTCTCTGGCTCCAGGTCCAGTTCCAGGCCTCCAGCCCCAGCCCCTGGGCATTAGCCAGCTCAGACCCCACCTTGCTCCAGCCAGGGACTGAACATAGCCTCCTGACTCGGTTTACCTGGCACTCCGGAGTTTCCACCCCCGAGCAGTAGTCTGTTGTTCTCTGCCCTTGACTCTCACCAGTGTGCAGGTGTTGACAACAGCTTGGTTCCGGACTTTTTTAGCCCTTTCATGAGCAAAGACAAACACTCTCTTAGGTCCCTTTGTGGCTGGAACTGAACCACCAGACCCAGGGCAGCAGCAAGTGTGCTCAGAGGCCACTCAGAGTAGAAGCCTGTCCCTGCTTGGTCACTAGAGATTCTACCCTGCCCAGTCCCAGTTCCACTAAACCAGTACGACCGGAAGTGACTTTGGCAACTTACATGGTTCAAATAAACCTGTGTGACTCAGCTGGAGTGTGCTGGGCCTGGGTGTCCTGAGGCCTGAACACACTTTGTTATGTGAGAATCTGTGTAATTCCCTTTGCTGCTGCTGGAATAATGAAATCCTAGAGCTGCGAGGCACTGTTCTGTCATGCGCCCCAGGCCAGGAGGAGCTTAGAAGTCTGGGACTTAGAAGTCCTCGTTCCCCTTCTTTATGACCAGAGAACACATGGAATACTTCAAATATTGCATAGGGCATACTTTCCTAAAACACGACTGGTTCTTTATTAGAAATTGACATTAACTGAGCATCCTGGTGTGTGTGTGTGTGTGCACACACGTGCACGCAAGTACACACATCTGTGTGTGTTGGGGATCAAACTCAGGACAGTGTTCATGCAAAGCGTATGTTCTGTGTCTGAACCATAACGCCAGGCAGCATCTTATATTGTTATTTGCTAAGTCTGGGAACCTCGCCCCTCTCATTTTACACAGGGGAGATTGAAACAGTCACTGCAAGGCTGGCCCGAGTTGCACAGTCCACAGCAAACCTGTTTCTCTCCTCTGCAATGTCACTGCTCCTGCAAAAACTGCTAGCAACACACATGGATCTGAGAGGCAGGGAGAAGACAGCATTCTAGATGCTGCTTAACCAGAAATTCAACCTGAAGACCTGAGTTTGCACTGCTGGAAGAAAACACCTAATGCTGTGACACACCGAGGCTGTGCTGTGAAGGGCGCGAATGAAAGTGCCACACAGACACAAGTGACAAACTGAGCAATCAGGGGAAGAGAAGGCTAGCAGGAAAGGCGATCCCTTGACTTAATCATAACTCTGGTCTCCCAGCATCCCTTGCACGCCAGGCAGAAGCTTTCCAGGGATGAGCAGTTCAGACCCTCAGTGTGTGAGGGAGAAGAGGGTCAGAGGTTCAGCCTCTCTTCCAGGTCATATCGCTGCCTAAGCTGATCTAGCTCATTTGCAAGCCCTGAGACGTGACAAGTGACACCCAGGGCTGGCAAATAATCTTCGCTTCCATGTGACACCAAGCTCCTGGAGTGCTCCTTGGAGTCCACCTTGATCGGAGCTGCAGGGGTGGCTCCTCCGTCTCTGCCCTGGTGTGGGAAAGAGGTGTGGGGCCCTGGCGGGAACGTTTCCACCCACAGTCACGCTCGCCTTTCCCACAGTGTTCAGGAGCAGCAGGTGGAGGATGAGCTGCAGATGCCGGCCTTGAGGAGCAAGAGCAGGCCAGAGACAGCCACCTGCCAGAGCTCACCGCGCACAGGGCGCCTACCAGGCCAGGTGGGTGGCAAGGAAGCAGATGAGGAACCTGTGACCTCAGACCTGCTCCAAAGAGGGCAACCCCTGCACGGGCCCTAGCAGGTGCGGTAACCAAGCAAAAGAGAGGCAGACCTGTTCAAAGGGAGTCATCGGAAGCTCATCTCTTCCATGGCTCATCTTCATTTATTATTAGCACAAACTCTCCCTGTCTGGCTCCTCTCCCTGTGTAAGAAGAATATGTGACTAACCACGGTGCTTGGCAGGAAATTACAGGGAGACCTATAACGAATCACATCAGGATTGGCATCCGTGCCTCTACTATCTGAGACCACAACTCCTCTCCTATCTAGGACTTGAGGGATAGAATCATTTCTTTTCTTATTTGTTTTATATCCTTTCCCTTCTCTGTTGTAAATTATTTTCTTGGATCCTCACCCTACAGGCTGATCTATCAAGCAGGAAAGACCTGGAATATGTTTCCTGGTTTAGAACACAGACCCATGATGGTAAAGAAATATTCATAAATGTACCTTTCAGCATATCTTAATGTTGATAAAGTTTCTTCATAGCAGATGTCAGCTGGACTTATTGCTGTGATCTGTAAAAACATCCCATGCAGATTTTATTATTTATAGAGGGCTTTATTACTATTGAGGTTGTGAAAACAGCTAACAATCCTAGAACAGTTTTGCATCTTATAACTTGCAGGATTGTTCAGACCTTGTAACTCAGAAAACCAGGCTTAGAGAGAAATAATACCCTCCAAATCACCCAGGTAATAACTGGCAGAGCTGGAGTTTGAACCCACCATTGAGTAACTCTAATCCCTGTGCCGCTGACCTTAAAACCACTGTTCTCAGCACTGAGTTCCCCGCGATTTTCTCAGGGTGTCCAGTGGCTGTTTAAAGCTAGCACTGCAAAGATCAATAAGAATTGCTCACGCCTTGACAGCCATTTCTATGGTTTCAAGTCTGGGTATTGACTTTTGAGTCATGGTGCTAGAATTTAGAAAATAAACTTCTCAAATCCAAACATTTTTGATGATTTGGAGGTGGGCGGGCCACTACTGGTGACTGGAGATGACATCATAACTGTCCTTGCGGGAGGACATGGTTTGTGGAGCTGGACCCTCGGTGCCCAGAGCTGTAAAACCCTGGTAAAAAAGTCTATAGCTTTTTTTTTGTTTTGTTTTCAGTACAGGGACTGGATCTAGGAGGCCTTGAGCTACATCCCCAGCCCTTTTACAAGTTTATCTTGAAATGGAATCTTGCTAAATTGCCTAGGCTGGCTTCAAACTTGCCATCCTGCTCAGCCTCTGAGGAGCTGGGATTACAGGCGTGCGCCACCACATCCAGCTACTCCACAGCTCTCAAGTTTGTCCACTTGTATCGCCCCACTTAGCATCACAGGAGTGTTTTCAGGTGGCTGCTGTCACTGGCTCCACCTTAGAAATGAGGGAAATGAGGTTTTAAGATCTGCGCTAAAATTGGGACTGGCGCTGTGGAGACTGGAGACTGGAGGTTGGCCTTGCGGAATCCCTGTTTTATTTGCTTCCTGAGATCAGTGACCACCTCTCTCTTCCTCCTCCTAACCTTTGTGGTTAAATCATTGTAATGAGGTCTGGGGTGTAGCTCAGTGATACAGCACATGCTTTATTCTATACAAGGTGCTTCCTTCAATTCCCAGCACTTATTGAAGCCCCCAAAACAAAAATGACAATAACTAAAAACACACTAATGCTTTTAGTCAGTCCTTTCCAATCCTACAGGTGTAATCTTGTCAATGTGCCCATAGACGTTACTCTGCTGGCCTCACAGTCTCGGGTGAGCAGGTGTACACCTGCTGAGATCTGTTGGACTGTAGTCTGTCATTCGGAGGGTGTGGTATGGGCCTTGTCCTGCTGCTGCTGCTGCTGTTGGTGGTGGGTGCAGAGTGCCAGGGTGATCCCAGACCCCCATGCATGCTAGGCAAGTGCTCTACCAGAGAGCAACATCCCAGCCCTTAAGGGCATAGTTTTACTTCAGGTTCTTAAGGGGTGGCGGATGGACCCCACAGGTAACTGATAAACAAATAACTTCCAAAGTTTTTAAAATAAGCGAGATTATGAGATGAAGGAAGTGTTTTACTATGAACGTGTGGGGAGAGGAGACCTCCCAAGTCCCAGGATGTGGCACTTTTCTCTTCTCTAGGATGCTGTTTGCCTGGGTTTGTCCCTTTCTGCACCTGGTGAGCAGAGATCCCGGATTTTAACTCAGTCCACGCACTCTGTGGACAGGGCAGGCACTCCGTGCTGATGGTCTGGAGTTTTGCTGAGACAACTGACTCAGCGGCTCTCCAGATGGTGCTCCTGCTTCATACAGAACCGATCTGCAACCTCGTCACAAAGTGACTGCCAGTTGAGAGCAGCACGACTTTGCCAGGGGTAGGTTCTACATTGTTAGTTTTTTTCTGGCAGTAAAAGTAATATGTTTGAGGCTGACATGTATCTTAGCACACACCAGGCCCTGAGTTCCATCCCCAGCAATGCAAAGCAAAACAAAATGTAATATATGTTCCTGAAAATTACAGAAAAGAATAAATAAAAAATTAGAGTTAGTAATAGAAAAGCTTTACTTGAACACCAGAAAAGGCACCGGGGCTGCGAGGTAACGTGAGGAGATACGTCTGCACCAGGTCACTGCGAAGTGCCGTGTTACAGGTGCAGTGAGAGAGGAGCTTTAATCACAGTGACAATATCAGTAGCCATAAGAACCAAATCAGTCTAAAATGCGGTAAGAAAGTGTTTTTACCAAAGTAGTTCTGCTGTTCCCACCCAGTGCTGACTGGAGCAGTTTGGTCAGGACGGAGTCTCGGTAGGGAATGTGCAGGACTCTCCTCCTCAGGGCAGCATCAGCCAGAGCACTGGGTGGAAAGGCAGCAAACAGTAGCTGAGAAGGGGGCGTCAAAAAGAAACCCGCCCCCTGGGCTAACTCAGGAACAACCCATAAATCCTGTTTGAGCCCCCCAAACCCTATAATAACACAGAAGAGCAGGGAGACTTCCTGCAGACATGCCAAAGTGAGAGAGCATGGGCTGCCACGCCCCCTCCGGGAGAACTGGAGAAATCAAGAACAGAGAGGGAAGCTGGGACCAAGAAACTCACACAGTAAACCCGCAAGGGGCTGCAGTGTTAATTTGTGCAGGACTGGTTGTGTGAAGACAGGATCCAGGAGCAGCAGGAAGCCTTTCTCTTGCCCTTTGTTCATACTTCCTTAATAGGAGAGGGGATGAAACGTCCCCCCCCTGCTCCAGGGGACTGCAAAGGAGGCACTGTGGACCCTGGTGAGGCGGCCACAGCTGTGGTCCCAGCTGCTTGGGAGGGTGAGGCAGGAGGATCACTTGAACCTCAGGAGTTTGGGGTCAGCCTGGGCAACCAAGCAAGACCCCACCTCAGAGAAAACAACACAAAGCAAAGCAAAGCAAAGGGCAGTGTTGGCCCTGAAGGAATAAGGAAAAAAAAGGAGGAAATCTCATTTGTAAGAAATTATAATCACAAGAAGGGAAAAAAAATCTACAAAATTGGACAATTTATTGGAAAACAAGTAAACTGATCTTTTAGAAAAGAACAAAAACAAAAACCACCATGGCTAGGATTAACAGTAGATTGGACACTGCAGTAGTTGGAATTAGTGAATTAGTTCAGGTGAAACTATCTCGGTTGCAGCCGGGGGCCATAGCGATGGGAAATGATACAGGAAGGGTAAGAAGCAGGGAAGAAAGAGTGAGAAGACCCAAATAGCCCAATGGAGCCTCCAGAAGGGAAAAGAAGAAAGAGCACGGATGGAGGTGACATGTGAGGAATAATATTAAGAATTTTCCGGAACTGATGAAAATCACACACAGAGCTATGAAGTGCCAGGAGGCTCAGCGATGATAATGATGGCAAAATCAGAGAATACCAAAAACAACTTAAAGTAGCCGATGAAAAAGACATTAAGCCTGGTGTGGGAGTGCACGCCTGTAATCCCAGCATTTGGGAGGTTGAGGCAGGAGGATCGCCACAAGTTCAAGGCCAGCTGAACTACATAGTGAGTTCGAAGCTTAGTCTGAACTACATAGCGAGATTCTGTCTCCCCCCCCCCCAAAAAAAGACAGATCAGTTTTAAAGAAACAGCAGTTAAATAATCAGTGGAAAATACACTAGGATGGTAATTTCTTTTCTTGCTGCGGAGACAAAATATTTGATGCCCAAAGTTGAGAGAGGAAAGGTTTATTTAGCTCACTGTTTGTGAAGGTTTCAGTCCATAATTGGCCAGCTCCAAGGCAGGGTGGCACATGGCAGAGGGCAAAAGTTTATGGCTGCGGAAGACAGCAAAAGCAACAAGAGCGAGCAGGACGAGCCTCCTTCTGTCCCTTTTAGTGCACACGGGCTTCCCGCCCTAGGCTGGGTGTAACATTTATACCCTTAATCCCAGCCGCAGCTGTGCCATAATGTGAGTAGCTTTCTCTGCCCAGCCTCCATCGCGCGCTTCTTGTTTCAGCCTGCGAAAGACAATTGAAATCCGAGCCCAAATAGAACTTTTCTCCTTTACATTGGGGGTGTTGGGTGTTTTGCACTCACAAGAAGGAAGTAACTAACACAATCCCTAACCCTTTTCATTTTTTTGTTTTGAGCAGGGTCTTGCTAAATTGCCCAAGCTGGCCTTGAATTTGAGATCCTTCTGCCTCAGTCTTCTGAGCTGGGATTATAGGTGGGCACCACTGTGTGCAACCAAGAAACAACTAGTGCCTATCCACCAGTCACATACCTGATAACGTTTCCTAACGTGGTTAAACTCAGGCTAACTCGGGATCCTTCCCTCAGTCTGTCTCCTTCAGATCCTGACGATTTGTCTTTTGCTTCCTGCTAAATCCACCAGATTGATGCTGGATTGTTTGGTAAGAACTCTGTCTAGAAAAACCTGTAGAAATACATCCAGGTGGTCTGTTAGAGTGCTGTCTGCTGCATCAGCAGTCAACCTAGTCTACATGCCTACATAGTTCTTCTAACTGTAGTTCAGACAAAAAAAAAGTTTCTCATTTCAAATCTGCTTCATAATGGCATCTCACAGTACTGTATGACCAGGCCCAACAGCCTCACTGCCCCCCCCCCATTTCTGCAAAGCTCTTTTGGAAGGCAACACTGTATACCAGTGGTAGTTCTGGTATATCTATTGTCAATAAACTTTAAAAATATACACTGTTATGCGAAATCTGCAAAATAAGTAACCATTCAGGGTTGTATACTCCTGTGGTAAAATGAACATAAATTTTAGAATTCTGCAGGCTGTCTTGCAGACCACGGATCTTTTCTGTGTGTCAGCTTTCAGTTGTAGAATGGAAACAGTACTACATCATCGAGAGGTGGGGCGGGGTCCAAGTTAATAGATGCAGTGGATCTCACACATGCCTGGCATGTAGTGTGAGGTGCTCTGTTGATGCCACTAAAGAGTGTGGCAGCATAGTGCTGAATATTCAACTGATTTATTTCCTTGCCCCTAGAATAAGAAGTTAAAAACCATATATACATGTGTTTTTTGTTAGTTTGATTTTTTTTTTTTTTTTTTTTTGCTGGTGAAGATTGAGCCCAGGGCCTTGAACGTGCTAGGTAGGTGCTCTAGAGCTGAGCTACATCTCCAGCTCTTTAAAACAAATTTTTTTAAAGGCAGAGTCTCACTTATTTGCCTAGGCTTGCCTCAAACTTGCCATCCTCCTGCCTCCACCTCTGAGTAGCTGGGGTTATAGGCAAGCACTAGGAAGCCTGGCCCTCATACATAGTTCCCCCATAGATAAAGTTTATGCCATTTACTAACATGGTAAAGGCAAGTGAATAGCACTTAAAAGTTTACAAAATTCTTTAAAGTGTGGTATCTCAATGAAGCCTCCAAACTTTCCTGGGTAGAAACTGTTCATCCCATTTTACAGAAGAGAAAAACGAAGTCAGAGATTGAGTTATTTCTCAAAGGTCTTAGAACTGTTAAATGAGAGTCAGTCACAGTCCAGTATTGGCTCATTATCCCTGGTGAGTGCAGGATAATTTTCACTGATGACCATTTTACTTATTGCTGGGACTGTAACTTGGAGGACAGAGGTGGAGCACTCACTGGTAACTGTATGTTCACCCAGAATTTGGAATAATCACTTCTAGATCAAACTGAGGCTACTGTATAGGTCATTCCCTGATACTCACCTAGGAATGTGGAAAAGTCCACTCTAGTTTACCAGATTTTACTTAGTGGGGCATTTGTCCCAAATACTTAGTAGAGTGTTGGTTTACTTAGTGCATTATTTGGTTCCAAAGAACTGATCTTGGTATTTCCAGGAGTCAAAAAGTACTGCAGTATCGTGTGGGGCCCAAGGCCCATGGATCTGAAAACTTGAACTCAAATTGGGAATGCATAGATCTGCTTCTAACGTAACTCTTCAAGATAAACCAGGGAGTCACTCTAAAATCTTCACAATCTCCTGGGTTGATGTAGGGCCAAAATTCTTTCCTCAGAGCACAGACTTTACTTGAGGGAAAATAGCCAACTATGGGCATTTCAGGAGTCTGGTAGATTGTAGGACTACCTCAGTATCTGTAATGGGTTAACTTGGGCCAGGACAGGCCATCGATGTTGGTGGGGTGGGGAGCAGATACCCCACTTTTCCTTGTTTCTGACCTTATAGTTTAGAAGGGGGCACCTTAACCCACAGAGCAGATCTGGAAGGACTCCATGGCACCCACTGCAGGATGCCACTGGGAACCTTGGCAGAGGTTGCTCCTACAGGGAGACAAGACTAGGGCATTCACTGCACTCGCCTGCTTGAACCAAATGGTGGTGACCATGTGGAACCGGCTGCTACTGGCATTGATATTGGTTGAAGTTGTGGTCCTGATTCTTGTTCCTTGTTCCATCAGCTTTTCAATTTGTGCATAGTTCTCACAAGGCACAGACTTCAGACCTTCCACATAAAAGCCTAGGTGCTGATCTTCCCTGACTTTTAGCCCCCCAGGCTTTTTGGTTCTAGAGAGCAAATCCCTTATCTGTAGAAAAGAAGAAACGATGTAAATTTTGAAAAAATGTTCAGCTCTATCATTGCTTACAATATAATAAGTGCTCAAAATATTTACTGGATGAATGAGTAAATATTAAATTTCTGGCAGCCAGGCATGGTGGTGCACACCTGTAATCCCAGCACTCAGGAGACTGAGGCAGGAGGATCATTGCGAGTTCAAGGCCAGCCTGAGTGCTCAAGGCCAGACTGCACTACATAGTGAGATCCTGTCTATACAAAATAAATAAATAAAATAAAATAAAACAAAACATTTCTGTAGCTACCAGACAACCTCATAATTGAACTAAGTAAGAAACAGGGAAATGATTAAACAAGAAGGTAAGGAAAATCAGTTGTAACTAATAAAACCAGAAGCCTAATTTTAAAAATTAATTTAGAAAGTTTTAGAAATGTGGTTTTATTATTTTGAAGTACTTGAACCAAACTGCAAATTCCTAAGCAGAGGGTCATCATTGTCCACATGGCGCTCAGGGAACTCTGCCAGGAGGGCCCTAAAGAGCTGGCTGACCATGATCAGTGGGGGACAAGATTCTCAGTATTCACAGTTGTCTGACTTTAAAAGGGGCTTTTAGAAACTCTTTGCTTGGGAAAGTGGGGAAACAGCAGAATGGAAGTAATGCTTACGTGACCCATCAATGGAGAAGAGTCAGCTCAAGCGAAGAGAAAGCGTCTCCCCGTGCAGTGACAGTGAGGAAGAATTCTGGGGACTAAAGAACACGCAAAGAGAAACATGACACAGGGTCCCGTAAAGCAGGTGGCCGATTCCAGCAACCCAGAGGGAGCCACAGTCCACACAAGTTTTACCCTAGCCCAAGGGAGGTCAGGACACAGCCATCCTTGTCTCGGCTTGTCCAGTGAGAAGCAGAGCATGGCCGTAGTCTGATAACTGCCCTAGCCCAGAGCTCTGGGAGGCTGAGGCAGGAGGGTCACACATTCCAGCCCAGCCTGGACAACTTAGTGAGTTAGTGAGACCTGGTGTCAAAATAAAATTTAAAAAGGCCTAGAGATGCAGCTCCATAGCAGAGCATTTGCCTAGCAAGTATTAAGCCCTGGGTTCTACTTCCAGCACTGCCAACAAGGAAGGAAGGAAGGACGGAAGGAAGGAAGGAAGGAAGGAAGGAAGGAAGGAAGGAAGGAAGGAAGGAAGGAAGGAAAAAAGGAGGGGATGGAGGAAAGTCATACCTGCCACTGAGGCGGCTGAACAGAGAAGGGCCTAAGATGAAGCTGGAGAGACAGTGCCAGGATAAAGGGCTTATCTGAAGGCTGAGTGATTAGGAATCCCTGGTAGTCATTAGGATGCAGAAAGTCACTCAGGATTGTCAGAAAATATAATCTCCAATGCTAGGGGCATAAGGTGGTGGCTGAGGGCACGCTCAGCAGGTACAAGCCCTGGAGTTGATCCTCAACTCTGCCCCCCACCCCTGAGAAAAAACAGAGAAAAAATGTCATCTCTGTTGCCTGTTCATTGTAAATCTCCAGCATACTGAATGTAACCTGCATAGAGAACAGTACAAGTAAACACTCTGTTAAAAGGGGTAAATGTGACTTGGAAACAACGGAAATGTCCAACAAACAGAAAAGCTAGTATCAAATACAGTGAAGCCCTATTTCAACATGCAATGGGTTCTCAAGTACTTTTAATGACATTGGAAAAGTTCTTGATGTAAATTTAAAACAGACATAGAACAGTACGTATGGGTACTCTAGCCTCAGTTGCTCACCCTCCGTCTGACAAGATGTAAAGGCAAAGATCGTTCTTTATCCTCCCGTGGTTCTGGACTATTGCTAGCCCTGCTTGTGCCTCTTAAGCAGAATTGGGAAAAATCTGAGTGTTTTTAGTTCAGGAAAAAAGGGCCTGAAATCTGCCACCCTGAACCCATGGACAAGCCAGCTTGCCTGCTGGGTGCCCTGTGATGAGTTTGCCAGTCAACTCTCATTGGCACTGAACTTCCAACTAGCTTCAGAGCGTTTCATGTAAAACTGGCCAAGGGGCAAAGGTTAACAGACAAGGAAAGTCTCTGATATGATAGAGATCGAAACAGACATGCAGAAGAGAGGAACTCAGAGCACTGCCAATGTGTAGACAACAAAGAATAGAAAGAATGTGTGCATTACTTGGTTCAGCAGTAAACAGTAGTTACACAGATAGGAGTCATTATAAATTTAAAGTGTCAATTACTGCAGTAAGCCTCCAATTTACAAATGAGTTCCATTCAGGGAGAATGTTTTTAACTCAAATTTATTTAAGTCTGACACAGTGACTTCATTGGCCCAGCAGACTTCGCATGTCCCATCATCTTGTGCTTGGTCTTTAGAATTGTGGCCGTGTCAAGGTGGAGCCAGAGCAGCCAGTACACATCCTACCACACCCAGCTCTATGCCTGCCTCGAGGCTGTGGCCTCCTGCCTCTCCACTCTGTGGGCGGCTGCCAGTGGGGAGCGGTAGGGTGCATCGGCACCCACATCAGAGCCACAGCAACTCCCAGGGATCCAGCCAAGGAACAAACGGGAACTGGAGCACAACAGCAAGAGAGAGCTGCAGATGGAG
>PVLD010033583.1:0-13517 GCA_004027595.1 Dinomys branickii
CCAGCATGCAGAATGCAAGGGTTGTGGGGACAAGGAAACTTCCACCCAGATTTCAAAGGAAAGCCTGGGAGGCCAGGCAAGGAGTCCCCAAGAGGGCAATGCAAGACACTGTAGGAATGAAATCAAAGGTGCAGCAAAGACCTCAGGAAGTCAGAGATGCCAGGAACGTGAAATGCCTGCTGAGGAAAGCAGGCCATGAATGGAGCCAGCCCAGGAGAGAGGCTGTGTGCTGCGCTAGGCAAGGCCATAGGAGTGGTGCTGCCCAGGCCCCTTGGAACTCACTTTTTACTATCATGTGTCCAGGATACCAGAGATGGAGCTACAGGACTGGTGACTGCCTGACTGGGTTTCAGTCTTGCTCTGGTTCAGTTCTTTTCTATCCTTGCATCTCTCCCTTCTGGAATGGCAGTGTTTAACCTGTGCCATTGTGTCTTGGGCTTGTGTGACTTGATTTTGATTTTTACAGAGCTTCACAATGTAGAGTTTGCCTTGAGTTTTATTTGTTTTTGTTTTTATTGTTTTGGTACCAGGAATCAAACTCAGGACTTTGTACTTGCCAGGCAGGCACTATATAGCTGAGCTATCTCCCCAGCCCTGCCTTGAGTTTTAGAAAATACTTGAAGTTTCACATAATTCCAGAACTTTTAAGACTTTATTGGAATGGCCTTTCTGGTTGTCAGTGAATAATTATACTGTGGTAGATAAAATTATGAACTTGTTATGGTCTTTATTTGGAGATTAAGTATGGTTTCAGAGGGTGTTTGCACAGCAAGTTGAAAAGGGGTGAAAGCAGAGTGTGCTGGCACACAGTTTTATCTCTGTGCTTGTGAGGCTGAGGTAGGAAGATCAACTCAAGTTTGAGTTCAAGACCATCCTGGGTTACACAGTGAGTTCAAGACCACCTTGAACTACATAGTGAGACCCCATATCAAAAAATCCCCAAACAATAAACAAAGAGGAGCAGGAGGAGGAAAAGTAGCAGCAGTGGTGATGGTGGTGACGGTGCTGGCAGTGGTGGAGCTGTCGTGGTGGTGCTGGTGTTGGTGGTGAAGGTGTTGGTGGTAATGGTGGTGGTGTTGGAGATGGTGCTGGTGTTGTTGGTGGTGGTGATGGTGGTGTGGTGATGGTGGTAATGGTGATGGGGGTGGGCGTGCTGGTGGTGATGGTGATGGTTGTAGTAGTAATATGAGAAGTTGTTGAGATGAGGCAGTTAAAGTTTCAACCTGACTGGCTCTGGATTATGCTCTGGGGATTGGTAGCATACACTCCTGGATGTGTCTGGGTGGGCCATGGGAAGATGGCCTTGGGGGTGCCTGCCCGGTCCCTCATTCCTTCTGTGGCTCTCTTCCCTTTTCACTCTTCCTGGCTTCTGTGAACTAAGCAACAAATGCTTTGCTCCTCTATGCCCTTCTGCCAGGGTGCATTTGCCTTGAAACCAGCTGATCATGGACTGCGACAACCAAGAAACCTCTCCTCTTTTAAATTGTATATTTTGGACATTGTGTCTCAGTGAAGAAAAAGCTGACCAATATAGGGTGGGATGTTTGAGATTTACACTATACATTTAAGTTACTCCATTTCATTCTGCAGTCTTGATTGTGGGATCATCTTTTGGTTATAGCTGAATAATCCACTTAACATTCACAGTTTGATGATACAGGAAAACAGTTTCCAGGCATGTGCTCTGCCGCCATGTCCCAGACCCCCTGAGGAAAACACTTTCCATGAAATTATGGACACCTTCACTGATTTCCCTACTGCAGTTCTTAGAGTCATGATGACAAGCCCCTAGATGGAGCCTACTACTCCACACAGAATCTGGAGCTATGCTTATGTCAGACATTACGTTTTCTATTTACTTGCTGACTTGTTTCTAAATGTTGCCCTAGAATAAGATATATTTTGATTTTATTTAGTTGTTAAAAACCTTACAGAATTGCTGATCTGAGGGTAGGAAATGACTTTAGGACTTGTCACATGCCTTACTTGAAAGTACTTGCTTCAGTTGGACATAGAGGCACATACCTGTGATCCCAGTACTTTGAAGGCTGAAGCAGTAGAATCTTGGAGAGTTTAAGGCAAATCTGGACTACACAGGGAGACCCTGTCTCAAACCCTAACTCTCCAAAATAAAAAGTGCTTGATCCAGGTGTGTGAGTACAGGTTGTGAGGAATGTGATCTGTTTCCGTTTGGCCCTTTTAAGACTTCAAGAGAAGTAAGGACTAAATTTCTTTCTTTCTTTTTTTTTT
Organism: Dinomys branickii; assembly: GCA_004027595.1. Taxonomy (NCBI): domain Eukaryota; kingdom Metazoa; phylum Chordata; class Mammalia; order Rodentia; family Dinomyidae; genus Dinomys; species Dinomys branickii. The sequence continues at coordinate 2,251 of PVLD010033583.1, forward strand.
TTTTTTTTAGGCGGTACTGGGGATTGAACTCAGGACCCTGCGCTTGCTAGGCAGGCGCTTATTCCACTGAGCTATATCCCCAGCCCTAGGACTAAATTTCTAAAAGGACATTGGTGATCTCTCTTAGACATCTAAAACACAAATTTACATTACCACAAACCACTAATCACAGCTAAAGATGAAAATCACTGAGGGGGTGGTTAAGGGCTGAGATTAAGAAGCTTTCCAGAGTTACTAAATCATTATCTGAGGTATTATAAAACCACATACAGGCCTCTGCAGCACTTTGTGTTGAGTCTTCATGGTTGTACTTATGTGTGTTTCCTTAGCTTTCTTAAGTGGAGTCTGGCAGGTATGGGGGATCCAAGGAAGAAGTTCTGTAGTAATTGAGGAGTACCTAGGGCCTGCCCTGTGGTCAACACACCCCAGATTTCTATAGGATGCAGAAGTGGGTGGAGGGCAGGGCACCCTGTGCCAGCACAGCTGAGGCAGAATGTAGGTGGGAGTGAACGAGAGGGAAGGGCTGCCTTGGAGGGAGGGATCTGGAAAGAACTGTAAGGATGCACCTGTGGGGTCCAGATAGCTAGTGCAGGGAGGGGGGCAGGAGGCGGGGAGGTGAGAAGTCAGTGCCCCAAGTTTGTGCTGTTTCAAGAAGGGCTAAAATATGGCCCGAAACCAACCCTTCAAACTGATGGGGAACACATGTTTAAGAATACAGTGTTAGGGTCTAGTTTTACCTTTCTTGACAGGAGCAAACGGGAGAAGACTCCAAAAGAAAAAAGGAGCAATGGATGCTCAGCCAGATTTTCATGTGGGTTTTAACATCTAGGAGTCAGGTTTAAAGCAGTTTGGTTTTACAACTGGTCTCCTTTATCATACCTCCTGGGTCACACCATCGATCCATATGCGGGAAGTTAAAATATAACAAAGTGGTGAGAGCAGGACATAGGACACAGATCTGAGCAGTTAGGTTCACTTTCAATCTCCAGAAAATAGGATTTTCTGTGTTTATATCTCCCAGAAAAGCGTAATTGTTATGTGATATTTGACGACAGTTTGGGGAAAGGCAGCCACCGACTGCACACTAACGTGCTGACTGGCTCCTTCTGGTTGTTGCCTAGGCGGGGTGAGAGGTTACTTTTGTGTCTCTCATATTTCACCTCTTGAGACTACAGAAACAATAAAATTAGCCTGACTGGCTCTATAGCCCCAGAATGATTTAAAGTCCACTTGTTAATCTTGCACATATTTGGTTGGTTTCAGCAAAAATGATTAAAAATATATAATCTCGTGGGTTGTATTCTGGTGAAAGATCAAAGTTGATAATACAATAAAATGTTACTGCCAAAAAAATGACTTAAAAATATGCAAGTCCCATATATTGAAATAATTTGTTAGTACATATGGGCATCATATGGACTATATAACCAAAGCATATTTTCACCACTTTAGAATTTTCAACTCTAACATTTTAGGTGTAAATATATTACCTTGGCATAGTGACATAACCATAGGTAAGTGTGATCAACTGATGACAGTAAAAGACCTAAGAATTTTTAGTATCTCTACCCTCCCTAGACATAAAGAATAAATAATGTATGTACAGCCTTACACAAAGACAATTCCTACAGGTAGATCAATTGTATATCAAAGGCATTTGGATATTTATATATTGTTACTGCATCTGTTGTTTTCTACCTGCTCATAAAGTTCCAGGCTTGACTTGTAACCAAGAGCCTAACTGAGGGACCATAAATAATGTCTTCAAAGCACACTTGTTTTTGACTGGAAGTAATGATCATTCGATTCAGGTGATCATGGAAACTGGGGCTAGAACCATCTGAACTCTGAGGCATTTGTCACGGAAAGAAGCTGCGGCCTTTCCTCCAAACTCTCAGCTCCTGCCTGAGCTCAACAATCACTAAAGTTTATTTGACCCGTCTCCCCCATTAGGCAAGAAAGAAAGAGAAGATGTCTTTAGAGTATGTAAAGAGAACCATATCAGTACAGTTTCACTAGCTGACTTCCAGGGAGCGGTTTTCCAGAATTACTGGGAAGAATCCGAGTTTTAAATCGCCAGGGCTCTCCATGAAAGCCCTTCACAATTATGGGGCTTGAAACTGCAAAATGTGGAGACAAACAGGAACCTCAAGGCCAGCACTACAAAATGCTTAAGAAGATGTGCTGATGCTTTGCCAGTCCTTGTCCCACTGCTTGTTCCCTTTCGACGGCATGAGGACTCTGTGGGCACATTTATTCTCACACTGTCAAAGGTAACAGAAGATGCCATTCAAAAACTTCCATAATTGTCATGGTTTAGAAAACAATTGTGGGAAATAATTTTTCACTGGTGAAGAATGAAGTTATCTGGGTGTGGAACATCAACAAACCTACCGCAGTCACTGTGGACTAGCAAAGCGATTTGGCAGAGGATCAGTTGGTGGGAGAAGGCGGGGGAAAGAGCGGCAACAGACATCTATGTGTGTTTCCTACAGTGGTAAAAAAGTCTGTGCTCTTGAATTAATTTGTTTCTTGCTATCATCCTTTTTATAACACCAGAAGTAAAGAATCACTGAGGGAAAATGCTAATGAGCTTGCTTTAATGTTTCTCAACCGTGTAGTACTTCAGAACAGCACATTGGACCCCATATACATATACACATTTATTAGTTGCCAAACAAATCAGTTTGAAAATCACTGAAGGTATTTTTGTATCCAAGTGGAATATACCTAAGATGAGGGGCACATACACGGAAACATTTGACCTTAGCTCAGTAATGTTAATAATGAGAAGGCTCAGGAACTGTCTGTGTGCTCACAGAAATGTGGCTTGATGAAACGGCCATCAAAGGGAGCAGAGCATGCACATCCTGAGCTCAGCTGCTCCCTGGCTATGAGACCTTGAACAAGCCACTCTGCTTATTGGTTTTCTCATTGTAAAATGGAGTGGAGTTTGACTTTGATCATTCAAGTCTTTCCCAGTTCCAGCTACTGTATACACTGTGCTGATTTCTCCTTTGTTTGGAAAACCAGCTGTGTAGACTGGAGGGGCTCCAACCTGCTCTCAGAATAGCAGAATGTTCTGCGCCTTCGGTCTTGGCTCACACTGCACACAGAGGTTTCCATGTGTCCAGAGCCAACAGTCAGAGCCCCCACTGAAAGCACAGGCATTAGTTGTATTGGGTGCTCGCTACCAACAGTCTATCCCTCAAATAACTATGCCATTCACTGAGGCCAAAGGACAAATGCAAGCACGTTTCATTCACAGTGCCTCTCTTCCCACCTCTGCTTATCATTCTTGGAATGGGGCAATCACATGACAGTTGCGTGCAAGGAGAGAAGACAGAAAAAGGACAGAAAATGGCTGGGGCCAGAGCCGGGCTCCCTCCTTACCTCCTCCACAGGACTGGGAGCACTCGGTGAACCCCTCATATGCCCAGTCATACAGCACATCGAGCTCCTGCAGGCCACCCAAGAGCCTGTCTCCATGGTCTGTGTTGAATTCAGGAATCTCCCCGTTGCACGGTCCTGCATAGCAGGCACGCTGGGTTGCTGGCTTGGGTCCTTCGCACTCCTCGACAGGAAGGTCAGCCACGGACTGTGAGAAAGACAGGAGCACCTGGCACCTGACTATTCGCACCTGGATCCCCACACCACACGTCACTGTGCAGGCCGACCAGGCCTCTGGGATGAACCTGCAGTCGGCAAGCAAACAAGAGGACAGGATGAGAAGCCCTACGTGGGAGAACACGGGGGCTGTGGCGGGCCACATGGCACCTGCCTCCACTTCCCAGAGCCGTCCCAGGGTGCGTGAAGGGCTCCTCTACCCAGTCCTGGTGACGTGAACTTCAGTTTAGTTCAGGAGCTCACTGGCTACTGAGTCTCAATTCTGATTTGTGAGTGTCACGTGATCTCCCAGCTACAAACATTCCGGCCACAGGTCACCTGCTCCTTCTCCCCCTGTTCCCACAGGGTTGCTCTTTGGGGCAGAGAACTGGTGGTTCTCAGTCTAATCCCAGCACTTGTGCCTCTTACAGGATGCTGGCTATTCTTACAGCAGGCTAATACTGACACTAAAACTAAAACAAAATAAGCCCTGGAAGATACTTAAGGAAGAGTTTTCCTTTTAGGCTGGATCTCAGACTCTGTAACTCTCTTTGCTTTTCTGCTCAGTGTGTGCCCCAAGATTTATTTATATGTATAAGGAGGACTTTTTTTGTAAGTTTCCAAGAATGGCACAGTCTTGTTACTCACACATTCTTTGAGTTAGTCTGAACACCACTTCTTTTACATTACAGAGAAAAGCCCTGAGACAAATTTACACCCACAGACATGTCACGATAAATGAGGGCATCTGTACCCGTACCGGTCTGTTCACTGTCCTCTGCCTCCCGCCCCCTGAAAGAAGCTACACTAGCAGCAACTTGTTTTTCCTTGGAGTCTCTCTAGAATGTAGGAAAATATCCAAGTTTAAAACAAAGCTTTGCTTCCCACTAGTCAACCATGGCCATAACTGCAATGACCTTGTGAGGGACCTAGGGAGAAAATCCCTGAGGGAACCACTAACATTTTCAAACAGAATAATAATTTGGAGAAAAAGCCTTGGGATAAAACTTTATTTTTTCATGCTCTTATTGCTTTCTCGCAGAGAGTTTTGCTGTGGAGCCATGTAAACCTGGCTTCTTAACCTTGGCTTTGGCAGAACAGGAATGAGTGGTAAGAGGGCTGTAGTCTTAAATCCTAACAAGGGCAAATGGTTCCTATCTAGTCCAAGGAAATAGAAATTCTAACAGCAAATGGATCCAACTTTTCACACTGGAAAGAGTACTATGGAGATGTTTCCTGGGCCTGAGCCTGGGCGACATGAACAGCAGAGGTGGCCTGGCGGGAAACTCAGCTTTCTACAGAGCACATACAGCTGAGGCCCCACAAGCACCTCCTCAAAAAGGCCCTGACCCCAGCTACCTTTGAAGAGCAAGCACAAAATGAGTCCCAAGAAAGTTTTACCACAATTTTACCTGTGTTCTCTCCCTCTTGTTTTTGACTTATCTTTTGGCATACAGACAGTGTAGGGGAAATGATACCCTAAAAAGATTTAAGTCTGCTCTCTTTAAATAATGACACCTGCAGGAAAATTTTGGACATATAAAACTAAGACCTACAATCAAAATGATTTTAACTCTTATTACACATTCATGCACAGCTGCCTGGGTCCTGGCATAAGAATCATGACCAATACACAGCCCTGGATTTTACAACACAGGTGTAAACATAAAAGAAAATACACGTTAGACTATTTTGTGTATCAGGAAGACATGAAAGCAAATGATTAGGCTGCAAGTTTTGATGATAGTGTAATAGATAATGCTTCTTTAATAATGTAGCAACAAAATTAGTTTTTCAGTAAAAAGATGGCAAGATCTCAAAAAGCACTGCATCCTGTTCAGTTTTTCTAGGCAGTCAGGGTTATTGTCCAATCGCTTATAACAGACCACTTTGTAACTGTCCCCCAAAGTGGAACCTTAAGTCAGATTTCTTTCCTTTAGAGGCAAGTGGTTTCTCTAAAATTCCACAGGCTACAGCCATGAGCAGTTACCTCCACCTCGCTTCAGCCCAGATGAATGGGCTGAAAATGCAGACTCTCCCCCAAGGAGGTCCAGTCCAGCTTCCTTCTCTTAGGCAAGGAGGGGAGGTCTGGGCCCTGGGGGGGATGAAACAGCCTTGAACACGTCTGTTATTTCTGCGCGTTCCACTGCTCTGTGCTGTACTGAACCCTGACTCACTTATACGTGGAGATGGTGACTTGAGGAAAAGGAGCCCCTTCACCTCCTGGGGGTTAGCTTTGAATAAGTTCTCTTCCTTTTACCAAAATAAATGGCCTCTGAGCAAATGAACCTGCATGTAGGAAACTATTACACAAAAGAACAAGAGTCAATAACGTTTTTAGAAAAGAGCCACATAGAAAATGTTTTAGATTGTGCAGGCCATTCAGTCTCACTGCAACTACACATGGTGCCATTCTGGGATGATGTAAGCGAGCAGATGCACAGGGCTGTGGGCCAATAAAACTCTAGTGACAAAAGCAGGGGTGGAGGTGTGGGGATGGCGATGGAAGAGTCCAGTGTGGCCCATGGGCTGCAGCTCCAATCTCTGCCATGGAACACTTAGGAAAGATGCCAGATACATTCAGACTCATAGATACTCCGGCAGACTTATCTCTTTCCACATGTATAAACTTACGGAACGAACTGACAACGTTATTTATGGTTTATCTTCTGAAGCAAATTCTGGGTAAAGTCTAGAACATAAACGATGCACAGACCGGGCCCTCAGCTCTCCTTGCCTGACACCTGCATGGCTGTACTTAGTCTCTGTCCAGGGTCCGGGTGACAGCACCAAAAGCACACAAAGTAGGAAGACACGCTACTGACCCTCCAGCAACCTGCTGTAATGGTAGAAACATTTTCATTCAACTTTTTTATTGGTCCTTGTACGTGGTACACAGTGCTCACATTTGCCACGTGGAGTTGTCGGTACGTGGACGTAGCATGTCTCAGTTCTGTTTTCCTTCCCTAACCTTCCCACCCCTCCCTGTCCCAATTCTCAGAGCCCTTCTCATTTACAAAAGCTCGGTTTCTATTTTTCCCCGATTCCTCTCTTTCCTTCCTTTTCTCTTCCTTCTGTTACCTCCCCTTTCACCTCTTGTCCTCCTCCCATTTGAGAAAAGCCTCCCTGCTGACTGTTATGTACCTTTTACTTTGTCCTTTATGTATACTTTGAGTTTCTTATATAAGAAAAACCATGTGATATTTAGGTTTGCGGGTCTGATTTATTTCACGTAACATTAAGGGCTCCAGGTGCACCCATTTACCTATGAGTGCCTCAAGTTCATCCTTCTTCATGGCAGAGCAGTGCTCCATTATACATGAATACACATTTCATTATCAATTAATCTGCTGATGTTCATGTATTTCCAAGATCTAGCTATGATAATTGTGCTGCTATGAAGATGGGCATGCACGTATCACTGTAATATGTGGACTTTAACTCTCTCAGGAAGATACCTAGCAGAGGCATAGCTGTGTCAAATGGAATTTCTACTTTTAATTTTTTAGGAGTCTCCATACTGCTCTCCATAGGCTTTCAGTCCCACCAACATTTGTTATTATTTGATTTCTTGATGATAGCCGTTATTTCTGGAGTAAGGTGGTGCCTCCGGGGTGTTCTGATTTGCATCTCTCTGATGGCCAGTGATGTTGAATAGAGTGGAGGAAAGAACACCTTTGATAAATGGGGCTGAGGACATTGAGATCCACACGTGGAAGAGTGAATCTAGACCCCTGTATTTTAAGATGCACTAAACTGAAATCAAACTGGATCAAAGATCTAAGTGTTAAAACAGAAAGACTTAATCTGCCAGAAGATAAATAGGTAAAAGTCTTGAAGACACAGGCATAGCAAGGACTTTATGTATAGGACCCCAGTGGCATAAGAAATAATACCAAGCATCAACAAATAGGATCATATCAAATTACAAAGCTTCTGCACATCTAAAGGAAACAGCCAACAGAATGAAAAGACACATACAGAACGAGAAAAAATTTTGCCAGATTCCCCTCACATAGTAGACTAACATCTAGAATATATAAAGAACTAAAAAAAATTAGACTCCCCCAGGAAAAGACCCAGTCAAAAAATAAGCAATCAAAACAAATAAACACTTCTCAGAAGAAGTACAGGTGGCCAATAAATACATAAAGCATATTGATTTTAAAGCAGCATATCCAAATAAAAAATTGTGTGTGTGTGTGTGTTTCATTTAGGATTAATGGCAAAAAACAATAAAATCTGCTTTATGTCTTCCAAACGAGAGTCTTATCAAATGTAAAACAGCTTTCCCTAGCATATCTCCCAAGCCATGACCCACAGGTCTTCATCAGGTTCGCTCCAACCAAAAACAGTTTGGTTTTTAAGTGGCACTGTCTCTTGGCAGTTGTCTTAACTTGTCCAGTGCACACAGAGTATGATATGATATATTCTCTTTTGTTGAAGGCAGGAGATTATATTTCAAAGGAAAAACATCTGATAGTGCAAATGACTAATGAAAAATAACTTTTGTATAGGAAGCTTTTCCCCATGTCTGTAGATCTCCCAACTCGGTATTTTCTGTCTCTGTTTTCTGGCCATTAGTGGGAGGAAGCCAGACCAGGGAGAGGGCAGGCAAGTTAGAAGCTTAAATTTCATGTTTAGATGTCTCATCTTGAATAGCTCTTGCTGAGCCCAAGCCCTTAAAGTGGTTCCTATAAAACAGAGTGTAATCATTTACGTTTCTTTTTTTTTTTTTTTGCGGTACTGGGGATCAAACTCAGGACACTGCGCTTGCTAGGCAAGCGCTTATTCCACTGAGCTATATCCCCAGCCCTCATTTATGTTTCTTAAATCAGTATATGAACCCTAATTTAAAAGTTCTTTTTGTTAGCTGCAGAATTGTCAGATGAATGACAGCTGGTAAAGTGGGTTCTTTAAAAGATTGGTGTAAACTTCAGAAGTGATGGTATGGTTTCTATATTTAGTTTCCTGTCTCTAGGAAAAAAGCCATACCTGGGAAGTAGATGGTCTATGCTTCAGTTTGGTATTCCACTTGCAAATTTATCTGTGCATTTCATTAACAAAATGTTTGTGCTTAAAGTATTATCACAGTCCATTTTAAGAAATAGAAAACAGTGACAATCAAATTCACTCATAAAATCCCTGAGTGGCTTATTTTATTAGCGGCTGTTATGGAGTCAGAAGCATGCACTGAAATAATAAAAACAACCACTTCATTAATTATAATGCTAAACAGAAACAATGTCCTATTGGTAAATTAGTCTCAGGTTATTACAAATATTAGTCAGAGTTAGGCTTACATTTTATGGACACATGGTCTGTAACTAATACATTAACTTTCCCTCTTATCCATTTTAAGACTCTCTTCCTCTGCCATAAATGTTTGTTTAAAAATATCATTGGGATTATTTAAAGTATGAATAGCTTTACAGGTGTATTATTTTGATGATGTAACCAGTCTCATGCTCTAGTTTCAAAATATAAATTAACACAGGAAATCACGTTAGAGCATTTAATTTTGGTAGCTTGCAGTCATCACACTTTTGAGCTACCAATCTATAGATGTGGATCTCTCTTCACTTTTGTTTTGGTGTTTGTTTTTGTATGAAAGTGATGGCATGATATTACAGTGAAGAGAAAGGAAGGAATCAATTGAATAGGGAAAAATTATGAAAGACATTAAAATGGATCAAAAAGATTGCTGGGTATTCTGTTAAAAGCATCCTCTGTGGTTAATTTAGTCTTTCTTTGATGCTGAGCTATTTTACCACTCTGTAAGTTGCACAAAATTGATAATAAATGATTCCTGACCACAAAAATGCACATAAATTTTGTCTAGTACCATGTAATTGATCATCACCCTATCGATGGTCCAATTTTACACCTATTTGTAAATTCATTTTGCCATTCTCATTTACCTAAATACACACGATCCTCTTAGCTTACCTTTGAGTTGGTTGCGCTGGTTCCCTCATTAATTAATGCGGTATAGTGGTTTCCCTTGTGTGAGCATTTACCTTTTGCAGTTTTAGTTAGCTGTGCTCAACTGTGGTCCAAAAATATTACACAGAAAATTCCAGAAATAAACAACTCATAACTTTTATTAGAATATATGAGTATAACCACTCTATTTTATTATTAGTTATTATAGTTAACTTCTCACCATGCCTCATTTGTAAGTTAAACTTTATTATAGGTATGTATAGGAAAAACATACAATGGGTAGGATTCTTGTACTATTTATGTTTGAGGCATATACTGGGAGTCTTGAAATTGTCTCTGTAGATAAGAGAGGACTACTATCAATAAAACTTTTGACAGATGTTAATTTTATATTTACACAAGAAACATGGGGTTTCCCTTTTAAGAATTTTATTATTTAATGGCCACAGAAGAATCTAGAAAATTATATACTGAAAATGTAAGGTCTGGGGGTACAGCTCAGTGGAATAAGTGCCTGCCTGGCCAGCCCAGGGTCCTGAGTTCGATCCCCAGTACCGCAAAACAAAAAACAAAAACCAAACAAACAAAAAAGAAAATGTAAAATATTATTTAACCCTAACCAAAATATCTTTTACATAAATATGTCAGCTGAGGGCAAAAAAGTTCAGGCTTTATTGATAATACTACATTATTCCACATCGCTTGTATCAGTCAGCTTCTCTATTGCTAGGACACAATATTTAACACTAAAAATTTAAGAAAAGAGAGGTTTAATTTGACTCATGATCCTCAAATCCAAGGTTTCCTGGCTTTAAAGTAGAAATATGATGGCAAATAGGTGTGGTGGAACAAAGATGGTCAGCTCATGGCAGCAAAGAAAAAGTGAGGGAATAACACTACAGGGAAAGGGGTGAGGGCCCAGACATCATATCTAAGTTCACACCTGCATGCCCCACCGAGAGGTACCTGGATCTGTGCCCCACCAGTCCCACAGATGACGGATAAGCCAATCAGTAAACACAAGCAAGCCTAAGCATCACACAGCACCCCTGTCAACACGCCTCCTTAAATTGTGCTTAATCTCCAAATACACACAAGGTCATAACTCTGCCACACATTATAAACTATTATACCTACAACTGAAGACACAATAATCCTTTGCCAAAGTTTCATAAGTTACAGTGCTTTTAAAAAACGTTGAAGTCCAACTCCCTTCTGAGACTTGAGGCAAACTATTAGCTCTGAACTCCTGTAAAAGTCAAAATCAAGTCACACAAGCCCAAGATACAATGGCACAGGTTAAACACTGCCATTCCAGAAGGGAGAGATGCAAGGATAGAAAAGAACTGAACCAGAGCAAGACTGAAACCCAGCCAGGCAGTCACCAGTCCTGTAGCTCCATCTCTGGTATCCTGGACACATGATAGTAAAAAGTGAGTTCCAAGGGGCCTGGGCAGCACCACTCCTATGGCCTTGCCTAGCGCAGCACACAGCCTCTCTCCTGGGCTGGCTCCATTCATGGCCTGCTTTCCTCAGCAGGCATTTCACGTTCCTGGCATCTCTGACTTCCTGAGGTCTTTGCTGCACCTTTGATTTCATTCCTACAGTGTCTTGCATTGCCCTCTTGGGGACTCCTTGCCTGGCCTCCCAGGCTTTCCTTTGAAATCTGGGTGGAAGTTTCCTTGTCCCCACAACCCTTGCATTCTGCATGCTGG
>PVLD010033584.1:0-13517 GCA_004027595.1 Dinomys branickii
CTAATTTGAAGATTCTCCTGCTGCTCAGAGAGGGGACAATTTGAGCATCAATTCGTGTAACTGTAATGAATTGAAACATATGCATTTATTTACTCTAAAAACAGTGGTGGTGAACTGTACTTGTGTTATTTGCTTTTCTTATAAGACAAAAGATGTTAATGTGTGAGTTGTTCTGAACTAAAACCTCAGTATTTGAGTTTAATTGCAGTGTTGGCATTTTGCAGAAAATAGGTGGGTTTTGGTTTGCAGTTTGGGCACTCATCTCTGAAAGTTCGACATCACTGTGCTAAAAGAACATTAAGCAATCAACTCATGATTTTGAAAATGAAAAAGAAAAAATCATTTACACATTTTTGGTTAGGGCAATCATATAGTTAAAAAGGAGATGCTTCTTACAAAAATATTCCAGCTTATAATAAATGAAGAAAAAATGATTGAATGTCACCATTTTATCATCCGTAATGAAACAGCACAGCTAGGAAAGGATCCTTAATGAAAACAGGCAAGCAGATATTTGCCTCCTGGTGGCATGCATACAACATCACAGATAAAGTATTCTTGCAAAACTCAAACTAGCCAGGAGTGATGGCATGCACCTGTAATTCTAGCACTTAGGTGACGGAGGCAGGAGGATTGCCATGAGTTTCAGGCCAGAATGAGCTACATACTGAGACCTTGTCTCAAAAACAAAATAAAACAAAACAAAATTAAAAACTCTATATAAGAATTTACAGAAAATACTGAGGATAAATAACATGTTAAATAACAATCAGAAAAAATAACAACCACAACACATTAAATAAGAAAGCCAAGACTATGGAAAACTCGATAAGAAAGACAACCCAGTATTGCCTCAATAAATAAATTCAAGGAGGAGAGAGGCACTCTAGATTAAGGCATATCAATAAAATGTAGTGTATGGAACATATTGGGATCTCAGTTTGAGCAAACCAACTGTAACAAAAACATGCATGATATAATTGGCATATTTGAACACTGATTTGATGTTATTAAAGTTTATTACAAAAATTATAGGAATAACAATTATATAATATATTTTAGAGGTGTCCTTGTCTTTTAGCCATATATGCTGGATACTTATGGTAAAATGAATTGATGTCTGGGATTTGCAGCAAATTAATCAGGTATCAGCATGTTAAAGGGACATTTGCACTCCCGTGTTTATTGCAACACTATTCACAACAGGCAAAATATGTGCTAAACCAAATTGTTCATCAACTGATAAATGGATAAAGAAATGACATACATACACAATGGAATACTATTCGCCTATAAAAAGAAGAATGAAATCTTGGCATTTGTGACATGGGTGGAATCAGAGATCACTATGTTAAGTGATTAGCCAGGCCGAGAAAGACAAGTACAGCATGATCTCATTCAGATGTACAATATAACAAAACTGATACTGTAGGAGTTGAAAATAGTGCTTGCCAGAGGCTGGGGAGACTGGGATGGAAGGTTCTTGAAGAAGAGCATAAGGTTGATCAATGGGTACTCAGTTATAGTTAGATAGGTACAAGAAGTTCTGGTGTGCTATTGCACAGTAGGGTGACTACAGATAACAGTAACGCACTGTACACGTCATAAAGCTAGAGGAAAGCATTTTGAAAGTTTTCACAACAAAGAAATAATAAATATTGAGGAGGTAATTATGATTAACCTGATTTAAACATTACACCATGTGCACGCGTGTGTACACGTAACATGAGACCCCATTACTCTGTATACCTTTATGGTTTGTGTATCAGTTTAAAAATAAATTCAAAAATGTTAACTGTATTAACTTTGTGAGGAACTGGTCATGTGCTTTCCATATCGTATCTATAATTTCAAATTTCAACCAAGAAATAGTCGTATGAGGACTCCAGTTCCTCCACAACCTCTACACATTTATTTTCCTTTTTTCAAAACAGCGCTATTCTAGTGCATGGGAAGTGATGTCTCTTTGTGGTTTGGATTTTCATTTTCCCAATAACTGGTGATGTTGCGCATGTTCAAGTATTTATTGGCCTTTAGTATATGTTTGCAACAGTACCTCTTCAATTCTTTTGCTATTGACGTGTTTCTTATTTTACTGTTGGATTAAGACAAGTTTTTTTATATTCAGAATATGAATTCCTTATGAGAGCTGTCATTTAAAAACATTTCTTCCCATTCTATATTTAATCTCCTCACTTACTTGACAGTATCCTTTTAAGCATTGAAGTCTTTCCATTTGATAAAATGTCCCATCTCCTTGTTTTCTTGCGTGTCCTTTTGGTGTCATAATTAAGAGTATGTTGCTTCATGCAAGGTCACAATGACTTACTCCTATGTTTCCTTATAAGATATTATAAGTGTTGGCCCTTACAATTTAGTCTTTCATGAACTTTGAGTTCATCATTGCATTTGGTATGAAGCAGGGGCCAAATGTACTCTTTTGCATTTGGGTATCTCTTTGTCTTATAATTTGTAAAAAGACTATTTCAGGTCTTTTTACAAATTCTCACTGAAAGGTCTCCCTATATATTCTTTTGGCTTGATCATGGTGCTTAAATTAGTGCAGGGTATTTTTTTTTCAGTGCAGGGAATTGAACCCAGAGGAACTACCACTACACTATATCCCCACACCTTTTTATTTTGAAACAGAGTCTCCCTATGTTTCCAAGGCTGGGTTCAAATTGGTGATCCTCCTGCCTCAGCCTCCCAGAGAAGCTGAAATTATAGGCATGCATCAGTGTGCACAGCTAATTACTTCAGCTTTTTAGTAAATTCTGAAATTGAGAAGTTTGAGTTTTCTCATGTTGTTTTGATGTATCAAGAACATTTTGGCTATTTGGGATCCACTGCAATTCCATACCAAATTTGGGATAAATTCATACTTTCCTGGGGGGGGTACTTGCATTTGATATTCTTGCATTTATAGTAATGTCAAGATTGATTTGGAGCATACTGGTATTATAGCAATACTAAGTCTTCTAAAACCATAAAAGCCCCCCTTTATCCATCTGTCTATCTACCTATCTCTGTCATCTGTTGACATATATGTACTTCTAATTACGAATTTCTTTCCACAATATTTTCTAGTTTTTAGTATGCAAACTTAAAACTTCCTTGCTATATTCATTGTTAAACACTTCACCTTTTATGAGGATACTTTCAATGCAATTATTTTCTCTTTTACAGTTTTTATTTCATTAGTATGTGGTTGCATTATAAAATGATTACATTCCTCATGGTGAGTTGGTCCATGGATGGAACATATCTTCATTCTTATTTTCATCCCCTTTCCCACTTCTCCACCATCTTTTGTTCCACTTCCCTTTTGCAAGAGAACTAGTTCATTTTTTCTTACAATTGTCTTTTAGCTTGGTCTTTATTTATATTTTGGGTTTCTCAGATAACAGAAACCATGTGATATTTAAGCTTGTGTGTCTGATTTATTTCACTTGACATTATGATTTCAAGGTGCATCCACTTTCCTACAGATGACTCAATTTGATCCTTCTTTATGGCAGAGTAGTACTGCATTGTATGTTAATACATGTTCTTTATCCATTTATCTATTGATGGACATATAGGCCACTGCCAAGATTCTGCTTTTACGAGTTCTGCTTCTATAAACATAGGTATGCCAGGCATGGTGGTGTATACCTGTAGTCTCAGCACTTTGGAGGCTGAGGCAGGACAATTGCCATAAATTTCAGGCCAGCCTGGGATACAAAGTGAGTTCAAACCAGCATGGACTATAGTGAGACCTCACCTCAAAACACCAAAAAAAAAAAAAAAAGTAAAACACAGGTATGCATGTGTATCAGTGCAATATGATGTCTTTAATACTTTCAGTAAACTATCTAGAAGAGAAAAGCTGGGTCAAATGGAATTTCCAATTTTAAGTTCTTGAGGAATCTCATATTGATTTCTATAGTAGCTGTACCAGTTTACAATCCCACTAATGGTGTAGAAGGGTCCCTTTTCCCCTTGCTTCCTCACTACAGCTTTTTTTTTTTTGAGGAAAGGTTTATTGTAGCTCATAGTTTGTAGAGGTTTCAGTTTATAGTTGGCTGGCTCCAAGGCAGAGTAGCATGCCAGAGGGTCGTCACAGAGGAGAAACAGTTTATGGCAAACAGAAGGCAGCAAAGAATCAAAATAGTGAAGCAGCAAGCATGACAGCAGCCTTCTTTCTTCCCTCATATCCTTTCCAGGTCCCCCACTCTTAGGGTGGGTAGCACTCACACCCAAGTTGGGCATTCCTATTATCCACACCCAGAACTATGCCAAACCAATCAGTGGACTAATTTAGTAATCACACACTCTAGATCAAGCCACCTCCAAAAAAGCCCCACATGTGACTACATGAGGCTTTGTGGGGATGTCTAGGCACAAACCGTAACATTTAGTCCCTGGCCCCAAAGACTCATGCACATCCCTTTATGCAAAAAGCATTCAGTCCATCTCTAAAAATTACTGAAGTCCTAAGTTTCAGCATGGCTTTGTTATTAATTTCTTGAAGATAACCATTTTTTCTGCAGCAAGGTAGAATCTGAGTATTGTTTTAATTTGCATTTATCTAATGGCCAGAGTTGTTGAATGCTTTTTCATGTATTTATGGGCCTTTTTTTTTTCTGTACCAGGGATCAAACTCATGACCTTGCACTTGCCAGGCAGATGCTGTGCTGCTGAGCTACATCCCTGGCCCTTATTGGCCATTTGTACTTCTTTTTCTGAGAAATGTCCGTTCATTTCAGTTGCCCATTGTTTGATTAGGTCTTTTATTTGGGGGGGGTCTAACTGTCTGAAAAACAATTCTTTTTATATTCCAGATATCTGTCCTTGGTCTGAGGAGTACCTGGCAATTTGTTTTTCCATTTTGTAGGTTGTCTCTTCGCTCTGTTGGTTTTTCCTTTGCTGTGCAGGAGCTCTTTAATTTGTTGATTGTTGATATTATTTCTTGTGCAATTAGGGTTATGTTCAGAAAGTTCTTGCCTACACCTGTCTTTAAGAGCTTTATCTATTTCATATTCTAGCAGTTTAAGTGTTTCTGTTTTAAGAGTTATTTTTTAAAGACAAAAGAACAAAAATGAGAACAAAAACAACACAAAAACAAAATGATATAGAATTCCAAAAAAAAGATAGGAAATTAACAATGGTTGTTGCATTACATATTTTTATCTTCAAAGTAGTTGCTCAGATTACCAGATATAGACATGCAAGATTGAGCAAACAATTTGTTTTAACATTTAGATCTTTGATCCATTTGAATTTAGGTTAGTACATGGTGAGAGATAGGAGTCTAGATCCATTCTCCTGCATGTGGATGGCCAGTTTTCCAGCACTGTTAAGAAGCTGTCTTTCCTCCAGTGTATAGTTTTGGTCCCTTTTCAAGGATCAGATGGGTGAATGTGCTTGGGGTTGTTACAGTAACCTCTATTCTGTTCCAGTGAGCCACATGTTTATTTTTGTGCTAGTATCATGGTGTTTTTTTAATCACTGCAACGTTATAATATATTTTGAAGTTTGTTTTGCTCTTGTTGCCTAGGATTGTTTTTGTTTTTCTGGGTCTCTTTTGTTTCCATATAATTTTTAGGATTTTTTTCTCTAGGTCTGTGATGAATACTGTTGATATTTTGATTGGGAGTACATTGAATCTGCATATCAGTTTGCATCTCTGGTCATTTTGACTATATTGGTTCTGTGATCTAGGAACAGAGGACATCTTTCCATTTTCTGTTGTTCTCTTTGATCTCCTTAATATTTTTAATCTTGTCTTTTTGTTGTGATTTATACTTTTAGTATTATATGTAAGAAATCATTTCCTTATTTATGGTCACAGTGATTTATATCTATGTTCTTTTTAAGAATTTTCTAGTTTTAGGCTCTACATTTAGCAACTTCTGAGACCCTGTCTCTAAAGGTAAAATGGGCTGGGGATATAGCTTAGTGCACAGGCCTCAGGTTCAATCCCCAGTAAAACACACACGCACACGCACAATGCTTGTTAAAGATATAATTCATAGAAACACAATCACACAATTAAAGTATAAAATTTAATGATATTTGCTTTTTTGTGACAGTGTTTTGTTATGTTGCTGAGGCTGGTCTTTAACTGTACAGCTCAGCTGAACCTCCTGCCTCAGCCTCCTGAATGCTGAGACTACAGATGTGTACTACATCATCTGGCTCCAGTGCTACTAAAGTCACAGTTATGTGCAACTGTCACCAGAGGCAGTGATTATAGCACAATTTCATCACCTCAAAAAGAATTCCCTTAAATTTTGACCACCATCCATTTGCCTTTCCCACTGACATGTCCTAATGAATACTAATATATTTACTTTCTTTTTAGGTTTCCCTAATCTTTTTTTTTTGTACTGGGAATCAATCTCAGGACTTCAAGTTTGCCAGGCAGGTGCTGTACCACTGAGCTAAATTCCCAGCCCTTAGGTTTGCCTAATATTGACATTTCATAAAATATAACTTTACAATATAGATCTTTTGTCTTTTTTTCAGTTAACATAAAGAATTTCAGTGTTTTTTCATGTGGTAGCATATAGAAGTACTCTATTCTTTTTATTGCTATATAATATTCCACAGCATAGGTATATTTCTGTTCATACTCATAAGCTAAAGAACATTTGGGTTGATTGTACTTTGGAACTATTAGTAATGATATAATAATAAACATTTGTGTACAAGTCACTGTGGGAATATATCTTTTAAATTCTTTTCATATATACTGAAGAATAGAATCATTGGGTCATAAATTTACTGTAGTTTGACTTTGTGAGCTACTGTTAAATCTATTTCCGTGAAGGTTATACATTTTTTATGTTCCTTCTAACTTGGATAAGTGTTGAATTTCTTCTCCACATCCTTGCCAAATACTTAAAAATTATACCTACCCTATTGGTTGTGACATGCTACCTCATCATGGTTTTGATGTGTATTTTCCTGTATTAGTCCATTTTCTGTTCCTATCATGAAATACTTGAACCTAGGTACTTCCTAAAGAAAAAAGGTTTATTTCTCTCACAATTTTGGAAGTTCAATAGCATGCATGAGAATCAGCTAGCACTGGTGGAAGCCTTGTGGTGGATTGCATCACGGTGGAAGCATGAACAAGAGAGAGGAAGCCTGAGTGGCCAGAGAGAGTACACACTTTTATGAGAACTCTCTTGGGAACACAGTGTGAAAAAAGGAAGGGGCAATCTGCCTTTCTCCACCGCTCCTGGCTTATGGCTTACAAGGAAAGAAGAATGGATCTACAGAGGTACAATGAAAGCAGGGGACTCTGGAGACTGTCAGGGACAAAGCAGCAATGGAACAGATTGGTGGATGCTGTCTGCTTTAACACTTGGTGTGTGGCTCCAGGCCAAGAATCTGCCATATCCCCTGGATTGAGTGGTCAGATGCCATTCCAGAGAGGGGATGAGTGAGCCTGGGACTCAGAGCAACCACAGGTTGGCTCAGTTCAGGGCTCCTGGTGTTAGGCTCTCAGAGTGACTGGGTGAGAGAGAGCTACTGGAGACACCTTTGGTCAAAGAGCTGTGGTTAGGCCTACAAGAGATCACATGAGAGATTTAAGTTGAAGGACACAGGACCCACCCTCTTTGTCCGATGCCAGGCTCTGCTTGAATTGTGGTGAATTTGAGAGTCACAGAATTGGTACCCTAACCTTAATCCTACTGCCTGCTTGTGACTGTATCCAGCATGGATCTGGGATCTGACTTCCTTCTTTGTCTACCAGCATGAACAGGGAGAACACATCTTGGATTGGACACTGCCCCAAAGTTGTAGATTGTGGAAGAAAACTACTTGTCTGAAATTGAAGAGAAACGTCTTTTGAAAAGCTTTTGCTGTGGGGGCATTCTTTTCATTTTTTTGTTTTGTTTTTGCTTTGTTCTTGTTTTTTTCTTTCTTTCCCCCTTTTCTTCATTGGTTTCCTGAGGGTTCGGAAATCTTTTTTTTTCCTTCTACCTTATTTCTTATCTCTTTTTGTTATTTCCTTTTTCTTTGTTTTTCTCTCTCCCTTTTAATTTTTCTCCCTTTAATTACTTCGTTCTTATATTTTATTCTCTATATAATTTTTCTTTTTTCTACCTCTTTTTCTTTTACCTTGTATTTCTTACCATTTTTCTCTGACCTTTACTTAATTCTATAAACATCATCCTACTGTCCCATAGGATCCTTTCTACTACTTCTCTGTCTTCTTTCTCATATCATAGAGTTTAAGGTTTCAAAGTTTCCTCTTGCATTTCCTCATTCCCAAACCTATATCTTTAATAATATAACCACAAAGCTTTATTAATCTCTTGATACTTAGTTTACTCTGTAAAATTACTATTGAATTCTTTTCTACCATTAGTGTATATGTAGCTGTCCCATTTAGTATATATTAGCTGTAAGTCAGTACCTGGGTTGTCTGAATATTTATACCATAATTGCAGATTTCTTCTCTAGAATTAAGGGTGGCACATAATTAGTTCTTAAGGTATGTTAATATCTAGTTTGTTTTAGAATACACTACTGTGAATGATTTGCCTGATGTGATGTAAGTCACATAATTTTCACTATTTCTCTGTAAGCTAACACTATAAAATCAACAATACTCAAGTATATTCTAGAGAACTTAGTTGCCAGGCCAAGTACACTGTCCTCCCCTCCCAAATTAACAAAGGTGGTTTGATCTCGGGCCTGTGGCAAAAGATTACAGTTAGCCACATCCAGAGTACATCACTGAAAAACAACCAGAGAGATTTCTATACTAGCAACAAAATATTTAACTATAAGCATCTATAAACCTCAGCACAAAGCAAACAAACAAAGAAACAAAAACAATAGAAACATGTGAAGACAAGGCAGCAAGCATGCCTCCCAAAACTCCCAACTCCCTAGAAGCCAATCCAGGGAGGACCACAAGGCAGAATAGCATAAACTGCACATCTGAATTAGTCAAAAGGATAACAGAAGTAGCAAAAAAAAAAAAAAGGATAACAGAAGAGATTAGGAAACAGCTCAAAGAGATAATCAGTGAGATTTGAGAAGATGTAACTAAACATAACGGGAGTAATGCCCAGAAAGATGCAGAAGCTTTCAGAAGATACTAATAAAAAGCTAGATGAGATAAACAAAACAATATAATTCAATCTAATTCTTGAAACATTAGCTAGAGAAGTTAGACAAGACAAAGAAATAAAAGAAATATGGATAGGAAAGAAATAAGTTAAATTATCATTATTTATGGATGACATGATCCTCTAAGTATAAGACCTCAATCCATGACATGAATGACCAGTTTACCTGAGAATTAGAGTCCATGAAAAGGTTTCAACCAGAAATGCAGGAAATTAAAAATCATACTGAATGTATGGGCACCAGAACTGATGAATTTGAGGACAGAATTTCAGAACTAGAAGACAATGATGCCTTCAAAGACCAACTGCTTGAAGATACCTCAAAAACAACAAGATACCATAAGAAATGTATCTGACTACTGCTAGATGATCAAAGAAGACTAATTTGAGAATAACTGAAATAAGTGATATATCAGAAGACAACACAAATGTCCTAAAAAAACTTCTTCACAGAAATAATGGCAGAAAACTTCCCAAATATAGGAAAAGAACTAAACATAGTATTAAGTGAGGCATATAGAACCCCAAAAAGCCATGATCAAAAGAGAAACTCTATGGGCCACATTATACTCAAAGTTACCTATAAGTTCATCACAGAGACAAAAATCTTAAACACTGTTAGAGAAAGGCAATGAATCACATCTTATGTTAGAATTATAGCAGTCTTCCTTATACAAACCATAAAGGCCATGAAAGCTTGGAGTGATGTGTTCGAAGTCTTAAAGGATGACAACTCCCAAACCCAGCTAATGTATCCTGCAAAACTTTCCTTTAAAATTTATGGAGAAATAAGGTATTTCTCCTTAAGAAAAGGAATTCCTCAAGAAATTCATGACCACCAAACCAGCATTACAAAAACATTTCAAGGATATCCTAGAAAGAGACAATGAAGCAAGTAATTCCAATAAGTCAAAAGGAATGGATACATGTGGCAGGATTAGTAAAAGGGAAAAAATAAGGAAATAAGCAACAGGAAAATAAAGCAATTACAGGAATAAAGCAAAACCTCTCAGTAACAACTCTCAATGTGAATGGCTTCAGTTCTCCAAACAAAAGACACAGACTGGCAGAATGGATCAAGAAAGAAAACCTAACAATATGCAGTATACAACACATTTAAGCTGGGCATGGTGGCACACGCCTCCCAGCACTTGGGAGGCTGAGGCAGGATGATCACTGAAAGTTTGAGGCCAGCCTGGGCTACATAGTGAGACCCTATCTCAAAAAAGGAATGAAACACATTTAATTAAAAAATAAAGTCACAGATTAAAAAAATCAAAGGATGGAAAACAATATTCTATGCAGTGGGAACCTGGCAAAAAAGCAGGACTTGCTATCCTAACCTCAGACAAACTGGATTTCAAGCCAAGACTAGTGAGAAGAGACAAAGACAGTCACTACATATTGGTTAAGGGAATAATTCAACAGGAAGAGCTAACAATTATATTGTAGATAGATGTAGATATAGATAAATATAGACATATACCTCTGTCTCTATCTCTCTATTTCTATATATGTGGCACACCCAACTTCATTAAACAAACACTGATGGACATGAAAATTCAGATGAACACCAGTACAGTTATAATTGGGGAATTCAATATCCTACCATCACAAAGGGACAGATCAACTAGACAAAAAGTAACAAATAAATATGATCAGATTGTAGTGCAATGAAACTAGGAGTCAGTTGCAAAAAACACCACAGAAACTACAAACACAGAAATGAAATAATACCCACTTGAATAATCAGTGGGTCACAGATGAAATTAAAGAAGAAATTAGTTTCTACAAAATATGATGATGACAATACAACACAATGGAACCTATGGGACACAATGAAAGCAGTTCTAAGAGGGAAGTTTAAAGCAGTGAATTTCTGCATCAGAAAAACAGAACAAGCTCAAATAAACAACCTAATGATGCACCTCAAGGTCCTAGAAAAATAAGAAGAATCTAAACCTAAAACTTGTATAAGGAAGGAAATTAAAAAGATAGGAGCAGAAATTAATTAAATTTAGACTAAAGTAACAATACAATGAATTAATGAATTAGACAATTGATTCTTTGAAAGATTAAACAAAATAGACAAACCCTTAGCCAATCTTACCAAAATAAGCAAAGAAACATCATATTAAATGGTCAAAAACTGAAACCTTTCACTCTAAAATCAGGAACAAGACAAGGATATCCACTATTATCACTCCTGTTCAATATAATTCTTGAAACATTAGCTATAGCAGTTAGACAAGAGAAAGAGATAAGAGGAATATAGACAGGAAAGAAAGAAGTTAAATTATCATTACTTGTGGATGACATGATCCTCTACGTATAAGACCTCAATCCAAATACCAATAGCATTCCTTACAGAATTAGGGGTAGCAATCCTAAAATTTATATGGAACCAGGAGCAGAATAGCAAAAGCAATTCGAGGAAACAAGGGCAAGGTGGGTGTGATCACGATCTGGAACATCAAGTTATACTACAAAGCTACAGTGAAAAAAAAGCATGGATTGTTATCAGGTTGCTTCTACAAAGTGTCTCACAAACAAAATGTTACAGAGTTCAGGGTTTACTTGTTGTTCTGGAGTTGGATTCCAAGTTTTTCTCATCTAGAACAAAGAAACAAAATGAGCAAAAAGCAGAGGGAAAGTTTATTTGAGAAAGTAAAAGTGAAGATAGGGAGAGAAACTGGCTCTGTAGAGCAAGGTTGGGTAGAGTAAACAGGAAAAGAGGGTAAAAGCAAGGATAAAAGTATATGCTGCTTCTGGGAAACAGTGTGGACTATTGTGGAAAACTATGATAGCCCTGGCTCTTCATGGCTGCTTTTCTTTTATGTGGTCCAAATCTTGAGGAAACTGGTGAGAACTTCTGGGTCTTGTAATGCAATGCTGAAATCCCTTGCCCCAGGCTGACTTCAGGTCTAGGCCACTGTATTGAAAACCTGGTCCAGTTTTTGCCAGAAGTACATGTGCAGAGGTTTGGTAACTATTCTGCATGGTGTACAAAATCGTGTAGTCAACAGGTTATACTTACTTCCCCAGCCAGTTTTTGTCCTGCCCCAATCTCCTATCTTAGTATGGGGGCAGGGAAGAAACCAGACCTGTGGATGAATAGAATAGAATAGAGGATGCAGAAACAACTCCAGGCACACTTAGCTACCATATCTTTGACAAAGGGGCCAAATCTTTTCACTGAAGGAAAGACAGCCTCTTTAACAAATGATGCTGGGAAAAGTGGTATTGGCATGACATAGCTTTCACATAGACCTATAACTCTCATCACCACTAAACTAAAATCAAAATGTATGAAAGATCTAAACATTGGAACAGAAAAAATCTGTTGGAAGACAAAATAGGTAAAACTCTTGAAGACATAAGGGTTGGCAAAAACTTTTTGAACAGAACCCTGGTTGCACAAGAATGAACAAATGGGATCACATCAAATTAAGAAGCTTTTGCACAGCAAAGGAAACCACCTACAAGGTGAAGAGATAACATACAGAATGGGAATTTTTTTTTTTGCCAGCTATCCCTCAAAGACTAATCTTAATCCTAACTCAAAGAATTAGGCGCCCCAAATTCAAAGATCCAATCAAAAATGGACATGTAAAATGAATAGACATTTCTCACATGAAGAAGTAGTAAATACATGAAACAAATGTTTAGCATTGCTAGGCTTTCCAGAAATGCAAGTGAAAACTACAATGAGATTCTATCACACTCCAATACTGACATTCTATCTTGCTCCAGAAAGAAGGGCTATCATCAAGAAATCATCCAATATCAAATGCTAGTGGGGCCACAGGGGAAGAAGGGAAAGAATCCTTCTTCATTGATGGTGGAAGTGTAAACTGGTAAAACCACTATAGAAATCAGTATGAACATTCCTCAAAAAGCTAAAAATAGAAATTCTGTTTGGCCCAACTATTCCCCTTTTAGTTATCTTCCCCAAAGAATTAAAGACATCATATCACAGTGATGTATGCTTAACTTCATTTATAACAGCACAATTCCTAATAGCTCAATCTTGGGAGCAGCCTACATATCCATCAGCAGGTGAATCGATAAAGAAAATGTGATATTTATCAACAGTCGAGTACATACTACTCTGCCGTAAAGATAAACTTGAGTCATTTGTAGGTGTGGGAGACCCCTGAGAGACCTGCAGCCAGCATCCATTTTGTACCGCCAAGAGACTTGTGGTCGGCATCCATTTTGTAAATTACCAGCCATCTTTAGAGTTAAGTTCCAGTTTCCATATTTGGTTAATTTCCTGTAAATCACGTGCTATCGCGTGATGTAGTCACATGCTATCGCCCGATGCTCTGACCACCCTCGCGTGATGTTTGAACCTCCCTCTGTTGCCTAGTTACCTGCTGA